>VMDO01018534.1:17500-41930 GCA_007922755.1 Pedetes capensis
TACTTTAACTGACTTGACTCCATGATGTAATTATTAGCCCATTTTAGAGAAATGAGAATTAAAAAGGTTTAAGTAAATTGCCCAAGGTTGTACAGCTCAGAAAGAGACATGCTCCAGTTAAAGCAGTTTTTTGTTTGTTTGTTTGTTGGGTATTTTTTGCTTTTTTGTGGTACTGGGGAGTTGAACCCAGGGCTTCTTGCATATTTTTGCAAGAGCTCTACCATTGAGCTGCAGCCACAACCCATTTTTTACTTTATAGTTTGAGACAGGGTCTCATTAAGTTGCTCAAACTGCCCCTGGCCTTGAGCTTGTAATCCTCCTGCCTCAGTCTCCCAAGTCCCTGAGACTAAAGGCATTCACCTCCATGCCCGGCTCAGTCAATGCAGTTTTAAATGGAATTAATATAAATTTGTAGGATATTGTGGTGGTGGTGGTGGGGACAAGGACAATTCCATTTACTAAATGTCATACTTATTTTTCATATTGGGAATTCACAAATTACACACAAAAAAACCCCCACAAGTATAACTTCCCCTTAGGAGCCCTGCTAAATCTGCCTGAAGCCGCTGTATAGTTTTAATGTTCTGGAACCTATTTGTTGGACTCTTGCACTGTGTCAGTTGTCACCTATTTGTTCCTCACTTCAGTTCTGAAAGTAAACAGAAAAGGAGACAATAGTAACTTTTGTATTTATTCCTTCCAGGTGGGAGGTGGAGGTGATGGGTTTATATAGCTGTCAGTCATACTTCACTATTCACGAGGTATAGGCAGAAAATACTTATTCGCAAACAGCTCTTTTACTGTGCTTAATTTTTGAGAGATAAGAGGTAAACAATCCTTATAAGCAGTGGTCTACCATAAGAAATAGATATGGGGTATAATTCTATGGATTATGTCTCCTTAATGCCAGGTTTGCAATTCAATTACCTGCGGAGCCTCAAGTACCATTGATTATTCATTGGATTGTGGGATGGTCTAGCTACACAACTATTCATTAATCATTCTGTGCCTTAGGGTATTTGGCATGAATTGTGCATAGCAATAGTTTCCTAGCTGAAGAATTTAGCCAAAGGAAGGATTTGTGGGTTGGTGGGTTGGGAAGCCTTTCCCCAGAAATAATAGGCAGCACATCTTTTAGATTTGGATGTAAATTCCTGCTGCTTCATACCTGACCCTTTTTATGCCCTTTTCCTGCATAAACATTTCCCTGCACTTGTTTTCTCTTCTCACACCCTGCCAGTGTTTCTAGTACTAAAGGGAGTGGTACTTTGGGAACCAAAGATCAGAGCACATATGTCAACAAATATTTTGGTGTGTGTTGAGACAGTGGCACAGATATTGAAATTTGTGCTGACCCAGAAATTGATTACCTTCTCCACCTCAACAGGAGTGGAGAGAAATTCTGAATGTCCTTTCCTCTGTGAAGTCATAGTCCCCTGCTTCTTGCCTCTCAGCATCACATTTATCCCTCAGATGGCAAGTGCTCAAACCTGGCTGCACATTAGAGTTATCTGGGGAGCTTTGAAAAGTATTTTTCTCTGGGCTCCATCCCAGGCCTATTTAATAAATATCCTGGGGGAGGACGACCTAGGCTCAAAATTTTAAAAGCCAACTTAATTGATCTTAATGTGGACCTAGGTTTGAGAGTCACAGTCCTAGACCAAGTCAGACACCCATAAACAAGCCAAGATTTCTCCTGTTTTCCCCCAAATCAACTATAGTGGGCCAAACCTTCTAAATCAGTTTCCAAATTTCCTTTTCATCCTCACTGACCATTGCCTTAGAATTTTTGCTTGCTGTTGAAGGGGATCAGAATGGGTGACCTCAAAATATGCCATTTTGGTGCAAAGATTATTTTAAGCTAAAGGCATCTGAGAGTCAACAAATGTAGAAACAAATTCTTCCTGGAATTTCCCTTATCTGACTGAAAGCATTGACTTCCACAGATTATTCTTCAGAGTACACATACTTCTGGAAAAGCAGAATGTGAATAAAACCTACCCTAAACTCCTCCAGGGGTTGTGATGGCTCTGAAGGAGGCTGGAAGACCATTTACAATTGTACAGACATCACAAACTTCCTTATGTCTTTGTTCTCCTGAAAAAAATTTTTTTTTCTTCTGGCAGTACTGGGAATTGAACCCAGGACCTTGTGCTTGTGTGCTTTGCAAGTGCTAGACCACTGACTGCAAGCCCAGTGCATTTTTTCTTTTTCTTTCTTTCTTTTTTTCTTTTTTTCTTTTTTTTTTACTTTTTGAGACAGGGTCTCCCTGCCTCTGGTCTCAAACTTGCAATCATCCTGCCTCTGCCTTCGGAGTCACTAGGATTACAGGCCGCCCCACCGCTTCCTGAAATTCTTTTATCTTTCCAAAAAGCCACATGGTTTTTCTGAAAGTACCTTTATTTTCCTCCTCTTTGCCTATTAAAATGACACAGAAGCCCCAAATTATAACTGTCTCTTGGAGTTACTCATAACTGAACCCTCTTGAAGGTAAAAAACATTATATGCATAAATAAATACTGTTTTTCCCTGTTAATCTGTATTTTGTTAGTTTGATTTGCAGAGCCCATAAACTGAACCTAGGAGGGAGAGAAGAAAGTTTTCCCCCTCCTGCACTAGGACCTCCTAGTAGTTCTCTTTTCTTCTAATCTTCTCTTTTTCTGTAATGCTTTATCTCATTGTCATATAGTGATCTTTCTAGAACACAAATATAAACATGCTACCCATCATGTTTCTTAAAATCCTTCAACAATTTATCAGGACACCAGGACAAAGTTATATATTCTCATTATTTTCTGATCATTTCCTTCCCTCCTAGCTTCAGATTTTGTTACCTATTTTCTAATCTACATCAACCAAATGATGGGCTTTCTCAAGGTTTCATGTCTCTGCCCCTCAAATTCTCCCTCCATGTGACTCTTAAGCTGAAATTGTCATCCTTACTCAGACTAAGAAAAAGTCATTTTTTCTACATACGCTCTCAGCTACCCTTATGCCTTGTACCTAACTCCATTATGCCACTTACAAAACTAAATGGGCACCAAGTTCATATGAGTGGGGACTATGAGTGTTGTTCATGTCTATAACTGTAGTGCATAACACTGTGCCAGGCACATAGTCAGTGTCTGGGAAATCAATATCAAATGCATTGAGGAATGAATAAATGAATGGACCTATTAAGTGGTAGTCTGTTATCCCTTGCATTACAATCATTGCATGATTTATAGAATATATGTTGCTGTAGAAATGAAAACATCAAAGTGTCGAGTATTCTTTTGGAAGGAAATTAACAAAACTGTTTACTTGAGCCAAAGGAAAAATTTATATACAGGCATATATCATTTTGTAAGACTCATACAAGTGAGTAAGGGAGTGAATGGATTTTATGATATCCAGGGTAAAACTTTCTGCTATTAAGAAAAAAAAAGCTATTTGATAGAAAAGAGGAATTTGCAGCCAAGCTTGACATACGTAAATCCTGGAGTGACAATGGCCTCATTCTCAGAACTTGGTCCTTTTCTTCTGGGTTGATGTTGCTCGGGGAAGCTGGCTTTTCCATAGGCTTGAATTTTGATGGCATGTAATGCCATAGTTTGGCAAATGACAACATCTAGAGTTTCTTTGAGTATAAAATTTGCTTTGAATTACTTGACATATAATACTCAGTAAATAGTAAATGATTTTTGCCTATGTTCCTTGCTCTAGGGAGGAATCTGAGTATTCTTCTGCCTCTGGACCCTGACAGCGAACTCTATCCATTCCTTTGCTCTCATGGATACAGCAGAAACTCTTCCATCATATGGTGGGAGAGTATATGAATCACATTTCTGGAAAACAGAATATTTAAATGATAGGACCAAATTGTCAGACACCTGGTTTACCATTTGCCTACAAAAATTCTGACTCATTTTTCTCTTTTCCAGTAAGATTTACTTACTTTCTAAGAAAGGATAGGGTTTAGCTCAGTTGGTAGAGTGCCCTGTTGCACTCTCTGAGGGTTTCATCTCCAGCACTGCAAAAATGTGAGAAGGACATGGCAATCCACTCCTGAAGCAATTCCAAAGCAATCAGCCTTTGAAAACCCTATGAGAGTTGCTATGAGTCAAACCTGGCTCCACAGCACTTAACAACAATAACAGCAACAACTTCTTGGAAGAATTGATTCTAAAAGTGTCTGGATGACTTAAGTGTCAACATTTGGTAGGAAATATTGCTAGGTATAGGAACTATTATTAAAAATAATTCAGAGTCATTTTGCCAAGATCTTTTTTAAAGTAAATGTTTTTTTCAGGTTATGTACAGCCCTGTTAAGGAAAAAGTTAATCTCTAGAACCTCATATAAACACTTGCTGTCTTAGAGAAAACAGAAACAAAAACATAACAAAACAAAATAACAACAAAAAACAATTCAGATGGAGAGATAGATTCTGATGTAGATAGATACTCATACTCTGTGTGGCTCCTAAATGCTGAATTTGCATTTTATACTTTCTAGGATGTGGTCTATAAAAACAACAGTGTTAAGCTGAATTGTTTAACCTAAAGCTTCCTCCATAGATATTTTACTTGTGGTCCAAAGATTTCTCCATACCTAGTGAACTGCAACCTAACTTGATGTCAAACAGACTGTAACTTATTGTGGTAAAAAAAAATAGCAGAGTGTCAGCCAATCACAAGTGGCCAACTGTTCCAACAGACAGGAGCTGTAACCAACTGGGCTGTCTCTCCCTCACTTCCATTTTTTTTTTTTTTTTTTTTTTTTTTGGTCTGGACTACTGCCCAGTTCTTGAATTGCTAATAAATCAATTAAGATTTGAAAGATTTGTTGTAATGTTCTCTTTTAACAATAGAAATATAGAGTTGGGAGGGAAATAATAAATGAGATCTTTGAGCCTATTCATTCTCTAATTCAGGAACTATTTCCTCAACAGCTTGGATAGGAACTTCATTGCTTGATCATAAACACTTTCAGTGATGGAATGCTCCCTACTTTGGACTATTCACATTACATTGTTGCTCAGTTTTATTTATTTATTATTTAGTTATTTATTTATTTTAAAGAAAAGTGCTATTGTTTTTAGGTGCCATCTAGTCAGGTCCTATTCATAGTGACCTTATGTACGATAGAACAGAACACTCTCCCACTGTGGGCCAGGCACATGATCTTTTTATGTTCAAGTCCATTGTTGCAGCAGTACACAGTTAAATTTAAGCCAGAGCATTAAAATATATATATATATATAGAGAGAGAGATGCACACACAATTCAGAAAAGGACAATTATACATACCCAAAGATGGCTGCTACAGACTTCATAAGAGAAGGATATATGTTGCTTAGTTTTAACTGTTAGAAAGTCTTTTCTTGTACTACATGTCAGTAAGAAAATCTAAATATTTCATTCCATTTTTTGATTGCTTGTGACCATAACTAGAGCAGAACCTAATGTGAAGGTGTAGGTCACCTGCAGAAGGAATGACTCTTCCCCTGTTGTCAACCAGGAGTTCTCTGGAGAAAAAAAAGAAGCCTTGCAGTGACAAATTTTCACATGAAGGTATTAAACAGCTTCCTTATTTCTCAAGGGTCAAGGGCAAGTTTGGCTTGGACCCCAAAGTGTAGAGGCCCTGAGAGACTTTCCTTCCTGTGGTGGAGATGAGGTACCCTGGCCACACAGAGGAAGATGGGGAACCATCTGAATCAGAGCCCCATGATGGATGTGAGGCTGGCCAGGTCAATTCAATTTACTTATACAGTCTCTTTCTTCTGTTGTTTTGGACTGTCATCAAAGCTTTATTTAACATTATATAGCATGTGTGGTTATGCTGCAGAATTGGGGAAGCGCATATGTCCCTCAGTGAGGAAAATAGCCACAGAATTGAGAACACTGTCCTTTCCCTTGGTGGCAATACCTTCAATGATGCCATTCAGCTCCATAAGTTTGGACTTCCATGCTTGGATCTTTGTGTATTTGAAAGCTCTCCCCCAATTTCTAGCTGCTTTCATGTCAGCAAATCCTACTCTCTTCCTTCACTAGCATTTTGCTGGTTGTGATTTTCAGGTTCTTTGAAGTTCAAGTCCCTGGTGCCTGCATGTTCAGTAGGTGGACCACATGCCATGTAAAAATTAGCGAGAATGGACCTCATTTATCCTCCAAATGAGCAGAAGCAGAACATTTCAGTAAAAAGGACACAGGCAATGAAATTATGATGTTATCCCTACCTATGTCAGGGGTACGTCAACATTCTAGTTTACCACCTTGAGTTTTGCTCTACTAGTGCAGGCCATGGAGTTTCAGGTGCTAATGTAGCTAAGTTGGGTAGTTGGGCAGACAATTTTTCACGAGGCAAATGAAGGTTGAAACTTGGGTACTATATTCTAAGGCAAAAGTCTTACATTTTCTTACTCTATACCACTGGTAAAGTGTTGGGTTTATTTCCAATAATATTTGGTTTCTAATAATTCTTCCCTTAATCTATATAATTATATTGCTCAGTATATTATAAAAAACAAAAGCAAGAGCCAAGTTCCTGCATATACGCAAACCTATACGAGGCCTGTTCATAGTATGGGTGAGGTAATCTATTGTTTTAAAATCACAAAACCATTATGTTTTCCTCAGAAAAGCTGCTATAGTTTTATTCTGTCATCTGAGCATCTAGTGGCTGATCTGAAAAATGCATCTAGAAAATTTCAAGGGAAAATAAATGGATGCTTCACCTTGAGGAAATTTCTCAAATGTGTGGAGAAAGAGGGACCAATAAAGGAGAATTCCTCTTGTTAAAAAGAAAAGGGAATTGGGACATGCAATTAATGTGGCCGGGTTTACAGTTGCATTTATGACATGAACCTGAGCAAGTTTAGAGCATGTGCTGGCCAGGTGAGGTGACACAGTGGGCTTATCTATACTCAGCGAAGCAGAGCAAACACTCCAGCAAACACACGGGCTGGTCACCTCTGCTCCCAAACAGAATTGATGTCACAGGTGGAAAAACTGTTGGAGATTTCAACCCCAGACCGCTGATTGCCTTGCCCACAATACAAATCCTATGCCAGTGGCTGCGGCCTTAGCTTGGTTCTGCAAAGGTAAGAGAAAGATCAGCAGTTTGGCTGAGAAGGGCTGATGAGGTTCTGAACCTAGCAGGACCACTTGCTCATCCACATTCACCTTATGTCAGCAACACAATTTTTCCTAAGCCAAAAGGCAAAGGAGTACCAAAGTCACAGTCGACTCAGAGTCAACTTCTTAGCTCTGGGCATTAGTTTCTAAAGGTTATGATCATTTCAGGTTTTGGAGCTCTGGGATGTGACCTCATTGAAGAAGGAGTTCCCTCCTTCTCCTTCCGGAGGCAGACATGACAGCATCCTGAGAAATGCCAAGTAGAATTGGTGGACTTGGTGTTTGCTGTGAAATGATGAAATTGGAGGAAAAGCAAAGGGAACAGAGAGGTATTTGGTAATCAAATTCTTTTCCTTTCTTCTGTCCAGTCTTTAAATACGAACCATTTAGAAACCTTAAATTGCCCCTAGTGCTGCATCACTTCCTTTGACACCCTAACCTATATCTCCCAAAGGGCTGGGACAACAGGCATCATAAAGCCAGACAGCAGCCATACCCAGAGTGGAGGGAGATAAATGGAAACAAACTGCTGAATGCCCACCTTTATGAATTTGTTTTGCTTACATTTGCTTTGTTGGGTCACTGATGAACCTATGAGAAACATTGTATTGGGTGAGTCTAAGAATTTCAATTTTGTGCTGACTTCATTGAAATATGTCAGTTTTGGGGTAAACACGAATTATTAATTAATTTAGCAAAAGTTCATTGCAGCTTACAATGTGTCAAACAATAAGTCAGGTGTTGGCTATAACAGATGTTAATGGAATTGTTATAGAAAAGACAAAACTGCAGGTAATAAGCCTTCCACTGGGGATAATAGAATGTGTAAAAAATTATTATTTTAATGTGGCAAGATGGGGACCATTGGCTTCTTTTGATAAGGACATTCAATGGTTTTATGCTGTTTTTGTTTATAGACTTTAGGCCTAGTCAAGTGAGGACACCTTGTTTTGTTAGGTGCCATCAAGTTAGGTCTGACTCATAGTGACTACCACAAAAACATAGTGACAACAGAGCAAAACTATCTGTGTCATGTACATGATCTTTTTCATGTTTAGGGCCATAATGGCAGACATTGTGTTTCTTCTCATTTTGAGTCATCAGCAGAAGAAGGTCCCAGGGGCTTTACTTCATTCTCATCATTAAGGTCAACTCTACTCTGAGGAGACAACTCTTGCCCAGTCATTTCTTGAATACCTTTCAGCCTGGTGGTCTCATTTTCTGGCACTATATTTGGCAATGCTTTTCTACTATTCATAGGATTTTCAATGGTTAATTGTTTCAAGCATGGGCTGCTGGGTCCTACTCCCTAGTTTGCCTTAGTCCGGAAACTCAGCTGAAACCTGTCTACCATGGGTGACCCTGCTGATACCTGAAATACTAGTGGCACAGCTTTCAGCCTCACAGCAACATAGAAGTCCTCACAGTACAACAAGATGACACACACGTGGGAGAGAGACTCCTTATTTAGAATGTAATGCAAGCATTCTTTCCAGGGAATTAAAATAAGTATGTTCCTTTTTGCATTGTTTTTAAAAACTGTGAGTCTTTTTTATCCTAGAGGAATAAGAAACTTTTTTTTTAATGACTACTATGTTGTTAATTTTGTTTCTTTGTCATTCTATAAGGAAATGGACTTTTTGAGTTAGTGCTCAGTTTTATGCATTTTACAAACCAGCACAATCAAAGTACAGAAACATGTCATTACCTCCAGTGCAAATAATCTTCTGGTTAGTTTGAAGAACTTTAGCAAGGGACACTCAGATACTAAGGAGCCTCACCAAGCAGTCTATACGCATGAGGGAGCTACACTCTGCCGGCACCCAGGTCGTGAGTCAGCTGGTGATGAGGCCTAATGTGAGACTTTCTTCCTCCCATCAACACCAAGTAGTCCAAGGGCTTATACCTTGAAGTCACTAGTTATTACTCTGTTCCCTTTTGGCCACCTGCAATACCTTCCATAGGGAAGACAACCTTGGGAAAACTCAGGTCAAAAGGGACCTCTGAAATTTTCTGATGAAGTTCAGGGCTGGGGAAATGGGGAAGAATCTCTTCCTACATTGCAATGGGAGGTTTGAACTTGGTGGGGTGGCCAGTGGCTACTGTTGTTAAAATAAAAATATATATTCACTTTAGCTAGATCATCCAACAGAAGGCATAAAATTTCTATCCATTCCATTGCCAAGAAATAACTATTACTAACATGGGACTATATGAATTGTTCACCTTTTATTAAAATTGCAGTGTAATATTTTAAAAATAATATATCATATGTATTTGAATATAAATCATTACCAAATGTGTCCAATTATCAGTGTCTCAATAGATTATACCAAAAGTTCTTGATCAACTCAACTATTTTATGAATATAGTAAATTCAGTGCCTAATAATATTGAATTTATAATTTAAAGATATATTTTAAACTCATGTAAATATATTCATTGACAAACGTTATTTTTAAGCATGTTTTTCATTAAATGGTTCAATTGAATTGTCACTGAAGTCTTCATTCCTAGATTTGCTTGCTGTATTACCTAACACAATTTCTGGAAAACATTATCTTGCTTTCTAAGTGATTTTAGACAGAACTTTTTAAAGCTGTGTCAAATATCATTGAAAACTTTATCCCAACCATATATATTCATTCAATTTATGTTAAGGCATCTGTTTTGTGTCATTTTATTATAGGTATGCATTGGTGATTTGGGCAATATAGCTGCTTAATTCTGCTTTTTCAATCCATATTTTAAATAATATGTCTATGCTGTCAATTTTTAGTATGATATATTTCAAAAATGAACTTGGATTTAGCTCAGTTGGTGGAGTGCTACTCTGGCTCTGCAGTCACTGAGGCCTTGGGTTTGATCCCCAGGACCACAAAAACAGGAGAAGGATGTGGCAATCCACTCCCAAATAAATCCTAAAAAACAATGGGCCATTGAAAACCCTATAAGGGTCACTATGAGTCAGACACTTAACGGCACTTAACAACAATAAGAAACATTTCAAAAATGATCATCATATGCTCTTCCTATCCCAGAATGCAAGCATGTTTTCAATGAAATTTTATTGATCCTCTTTGAAGAGGTGGAGTCTTTCTCTCCACTCTTTGAATTTGTACTTGGCCATATGAGTTATTTTGGCTAATGTGTCATTAGAAAACACTGTACAAGCAGATCTTGAAATTGAGGTTTACTTTTGGGATTCTTGGCGCTACTACCTTGTACACAGCCCAGACTAGCTTGTTGGATGATTCATGACACAGCGCTTAGCTGCCTCCATTGACCCAGCTGGCAACCAGCTAACTGCCAGATACATCCATGATGCCACCTTCCATTAGTTAACCACACTGCATGAATAAAACTGGCTGAAACCACATGGAGCAGAAATAAATCATCTCATCTAAATTCAGCATAAATTGTCACTCTGCACAATTGCTAGAATTTCAAACTACTGACATTTGTAGTTATTTGTTACATGAAAAATATACCTGATAAATGTATCAACTTCAGACATTATCTGTTGACTCCCTTTTATAATAGAAGAAGATTTGGATCTCTGACATTACTAATCTCCAGTATGACTCAGTGGTAGTGCTAGAGCCCAAAAAGCCAAAGGCCCTGGGTTTAATCCCCCACCACAATAAATAAATAAATAAATAAATAAATAAATAAATAAATAAGTAAAAGACAAGAAAAAAATAAGTAAGCTCATTATTTTGCCAAACATGGTAGCTATTGCCTGTAATCCTACCTAACTGGGAGGCTGAGACAAGCTTGGACTACATAGTGAGTTCAAGGATAGCCTGGGCAACTAAGTGAGACTCTGTCTCAAAGTAGTAGTAGTAGTAGTAATAATAATAATAATAATAATAATAATAATAATAATGGTTGGGAATGGTACTGCAAAACAAAATGAAACAAAATCCTCTTGGCTAATCCAAAGTAAGTGATTGTATTGTAGTTAGTAAATATTATTTATTTCAGAGCTAACTAATCTATCAGAACAATACTTTCTTAAGAAATCTCAATTTTTCCTGGGGATAATTATGATCTCTCTTTTTAAAAATACATGTATGTTTCCTGTTTTCAAAAATGGAATAAATGAATATTCTTTTGTTGATGATCCAAAAAGTCATGCAATAATTCTATAATAATCAAACAGCATCGTACTGGCATAAATTGGAACAGAACAGAGAGCCTAGAAATAAATGAATGCATTTACAGTCAATTGCTCTTTGATGAAGGTGCCAGAAAACACAATGGGGAAAGGACAGTATCTTCAATAAATATGGCTGGGAAAACGGGATATCTGTCTGCCTAAGAATAAAATAAGATCCTCATCTCACACTATGTGCAAAAATCAACACAAATTAGATTAAAGATTTAATATAAGATGTGACACTAAAACTACTAGAAACAGTACTTAGGGAAGAAGTGTGTTTTTCAATATTGGTCTGGGCAACGATTTTTTGGGTTATGACCCCAAAAGCACTGGCAACAGGAGCAAAAATGGAATTGCATCAAACTATAATGCTTGTCTGTACCAAAGGAAAGAACTGGCAGAAAAAAAGAGACAATCTATACAATAGGAGAAAAATTTTTCAACCCATACACTTGACAAAGGATTAATATCCAAAACATGTAAGAAATATAAAAATGGACAAGAGGCCTAAGTAGACATTTATTTTAAAAGGTAATTGGCTCTAGATACATGAAAAGATGCTCAAAATTGCTAATCATCAGAGAAATATAAATTAAAACCACAATGAGATATGGTCAGAATGGCTATTATAAAACAACAAAAGATAACAATTACTAGTGAAGATGTAGAGAAAGCAGAACCTTTGTGCACTATTGGTGGGAAGGTAAATTAGCACAGCTATTATGGAAAAGAGTATGGATATTCTACAAAAAATTAAAAACAAAACTACCGTATTACCCCCCAAAAATCTTACCTCAAAAGAAATGAAATCAGTATGTGAAGGTGATATCTACACTCCTACATTTGTTTGTAGAACTATTTACAAAAGTCAAGATATGGAATTAATCTAAGTTTCCACCAATGGATGAATGAATAATGAAAATATGAGATGTATGTACACATGCATGTGTGTGTATTTAGAATGGAATACTACTTAATTTTTCAAAAAGAAGGTAATATGATTACTTGCAGCAACATAGATGAGCCTGAAGGAAGTGAAATAAGGCAAGTACAGAGAGATGCATACTGTATAACCGCATTTATATGTTTGTTGTTGTTGTTAGGTGCCGTGGAGTCGGTATCCAATCATAGCGACCCTCATAGGGTTTTCAATGGCTGACTGTTTCGGGATTGCCTTGGGAGTGGATTGCCAGGCCCTTCTCCCGCATTTATATGTAGAATCCAAAAAAGATGAACTCATAGAAGCAGTAAGTACAAAGGTAGTTACTAGCAGATGGAAGGGGAGAGGCAGAATGAGGAAAGGTTATTTTCACTAAGGATGAATAAGTTTTGGGGATCTACTGTACAGCATGGAGACTACAGTTAGTTAATAATTCATGGTATACTTGAAATTTGCTGAGATATCTTAAATGTTCTTTCCACACAAATGATAAGTATTTAAGGTGATCAATATGTTAGCTTGATTTAATAATTGTATAAAGTATACATATCTCAAATAGTCACATTGTACACTGTACATACAAGGTGGTGGTGATGTTGCAGTCTAGTCAGGTCCGACTCATAGCGACCCTATGTACAACAGAGGAAACATTCCCCGACACTGTGCCATGCTGGGCACTATGTCAGGGCTTCTCTGCTATTCTTAGGGTTTTCAATGGCTGATTGTTTTGGAAGTGGATTGCCATGTCCTTCTCCTGTTTTTGTAGTGCTGGGGATGGAACCCAGGGCCTCAGAGAGCACAGAGCAGGCCTCTACCAATTGAGCTAAACCCCAGCCCTTTTTTCATACGTACAGTTTTTATTTGTGAATTATACCTCAATAAAGCTGGAAAAATTATGCTTAAAAGTCAGATAACTTGTTTGGGCTTATAATTTTTTCTGGATGACTTCTTTCCAGAGCTCCCTGTCTTCTTACTTTCATTTTGTCTGTCTGCTCTCAATGTGGCAACATAACTGACACCCGGCCAGTCTTCAATGTTGTTGTTGTTGTTAGGGGCCGTTGAGTCGGTATCCAACTCATAAAGACCCTCTGTACAACAGGGGAAACACTATTGTCAGTGCTTCTCTGCTGTTCATAGGGTTTTCAATGGCAGATTGATTTTGGGGAGGGGGTTGCCAGGTCCTTCTCCCAAGCCTGCAGCATCTGGTGTTCCCAGGCGGTCTCCCATCCAGGTACTAACCAGGCCTGACCCTGCTTAGCTTCCGAGACCTGATGGGATCGGATGTCACAGGGCTATTGCTGCAGGCGTCTTCAATGTTAGATACACTGATTCTTGGGTTCCTATTCCTTTCTTTTCCTTCGTTATCTTAGGTCAATTCCTTCCAGTATTTTATGTACTAGTTACCTAAAATGTTAGTCAGCTTTCTGTTACTGTAACTAATACATACGATTATCAACTTATAGACAGAAAAGTTTTATTTTGGCTCACAATTTAGGAGGCCTCAGCCCACGATTGCGTGGCCGTGTTGCTTTTGGGCCTGTGGCGAGACAGCACATCATGATGGGGAGCACACAGTGGAGCAAAGCTGTTCACCTCATGGCTAGGACATGAAAAGAAAGAAAGAAGCAGGAGTGGGGTCCTGCCATCTCCTGCACCAACATTGCCCCAGTGACCAGAGGCCTCCCCATCTCCTATAGATTCCACCACCTCCCAATATGTCATGCAGAAGAATCTTTAACACATGGGTCCTTAGGGGGCGTTTTAGATCCAAACTATAGAATTGTACCTTGCTGAATTTTGGATTCATCATGAATAAAGGAGAACAACATTTTGCCATGCTTTATACAATAAAATGTCTTTGCAGAGGGCAATGACATAATGTCTATGATCATACTTTGTAAACTTGTAAAGTTCAATACAAAAAAAGTTATTATGTGAGAGAGAAGCCTGGATTAGGAATGAGAAGCTGTTGTACTGCATCCAAATGTGATTTTATGCTTGTAATCTCTTTGAAGCCCGAGCTAAACTTCTGTGTTGGGGCAGTGTAATGGAGTGCTGGAAGAATTAAACTGAATCTGAGATCCTAGTCTTTGTTTGATATCTACCACAAATATAGCTGAGTGATTTTGGGTGAGCCACTTAGCCTCTTTGGGCTTTGATTTTCTCATTTATAAAATGAGGTTATGAAGGTGGGTGGACTGTATATGTCTTCCAGTGTTAAAATTCTATTTTTTTTTTCCTGCTGGAGATTGAACTCAGATCTTGTGCATATTAGATAAGTCTTCCATCACTGAGCTACATAGCTGTCCCAGTGTTAAAATTCTCTGGTTCAGCCACCTCTAATTCACGGAGATGGTTTGTATTTCTGACTGGACCTATGACACAGACTTTTACCCACGGTCAAGAGATGGTTAAATGAATCTGTGACATCAAAATCAAATAACATTCAGTAATGGAACTGTCAGATTTCGTTTTTCTCCTGAGTCCTTGGCAATGCTGGCCTTCTGTACACTATAGTGGACCTGCTTTGTCATTCCTTGCCTGGCTGCCTCTTGGAAGTGATGTCCAGACACACTGGCCTCTAGATAGCAAGCTCCCACGTGCTGGGGTTTGGGGCCACCTGAGGCATGTCTGCTCACCTCATCTCTCCACAGCACTCACTGAAGCAGACAAGATTAACTTTCTGAAAATGAAAAGGACAGAGAGAAGATGAGCTGCTTATCAAATATGCACATTTCAGATGGAACTTCACACTCAGTAGAGAGATGTTAGATTGCTGTTAGCTCTCTGGAGCGCTCCTGACAATGTGTTATCAGGTCATGTTTGCATGACAGAGGCAGTCCAAGCAGGAAACATTAAGTCATATGACTTCTAAGACGGAATCAATCAAGTGAGCAGTACAGCTCCTGAAAACTAATTTCACCTTCATAAGGTCTGGTTATCTATGTGGCAGACATGAGGTTTGTCAGCCCCATTTCAGTCTGACCAGGTTCCGCGCTGCATCAAGAATTTTAATGAACCGACACTGTAATATGTATGAAAGATGACACTGAGATGAATTCATGAAAAGCCAAGTCCCCATGAAATATGAACAATTACTTGCAGGCTCCTTCGCCTACTTAGCTCATTTGCAATGTCCATTTCAAAGGCGTTTGTCGTTCACGGATTCATTTGCAAGTTCGTGCACCGATTTTCATCATATTTAACGAGTTTAAAAACCAAAGAAGCTACTCACAATCAAACAACCCAAGCAGCCCTGGTCTGATGGGGGCAGAGCCAAGGCCAGCCAAAGCTTAAATCTTCATCTGGCTACAGATACACAGATTTCCTTGTGTGAGGAGGAAAGGACTTGAAAAGACTCACTGTGTGTGCTGATTAGGTCATTAGCATTCAGTGTGGCTCTAGGAAAGTCAGGAAGTTTTTGTCCTAATGACATCATTCTGTCTTGGTAGTAATACTTGTTTTCATCTGCTAAGCAGCATTATCAGGGTTATCTTGGGAAACTTTTGGAATGTGTCAATAGATATGTGTTGAAATCACAAATAGCCTTTTTGGGAAAGTCTTGCCTTTTGTTATGTGATATTGCAATACATTATTCAAATCCTGTACCATACACACACACACACACACATACACACAGACACAGGCTCCATTTGTGGTGTGGATATGTATTTTATATACTGATCTAGATAGCTTAGGGTGTTTCATAAATACTAACTACAGTTGTTATCTGGCTCTCTGAGGTTCTGGACTTTATATTAACATACTCATTAATCCACTTGCACTTAAAGCTCCTTACTTAGAAGATACTGCTACCCATTTTATGGAGACACTGTTCCCACCTGGCTCAAGGGCAAGGTAAATTCCCTTTCTTATATTTCTTTTCCTAGACCTTAATTTTTAAAACATGCAGAAAATAAAGAAAACAACTTTAAAAACATTCAAGTATTTATTAGCTATCTGACTTGAACAAATTTTGGTATTTTATCTTATTCAACTTAGACCTTTCATTTAAAAATTAAAAGTATCCAAGATAGGTATAGAAAATCAGTGTTTGCTTCTATCTGTTCTTATCTCCTTCCAGAATACAGTGACTATCCTGAACCTGGCAGGCATTAGTACACATAAAATGCATATATGTTTTTCAAACGATATGCAGTACTATGGTATTGTGCTAGGTATATGATTTTGCTTGATATTTTTTCTTATATCTAAATTATAAAAATCCATGTTACATAAAGATTTATTTCATTCATTTTTACTGTTGCATCTGTGTGGCAAACATCCATAAGATGAATATATTATGGTTATTAAATAAATTTCCATTTTGGAGCTAATTAAGGGTTTTTATTTAGAATATTCAGTCAGAGATAGTGTTTCAGTGCTTATTCCTCAGTAGGTGTGGAAGAATTCTTTGGGGGTGTGTTATTACAAGTAGAAGAGATGGGTTGATTGGCATGTGCGCCTCCCAACTTGATTACTCTCTAAAGTCATTGCATTTTTTAGACCATTTGAAGTACATAAGAAGCCTATTTTCCACGTGCTTACTAGTTCTGAGTATTTATTCATGTCTTAAATGAATATTTAGTGTGTGGTTATCCTGAGCCAAGCACTGTTGTGGGGGCTAAAAATCCACAAAGAAAAAAATAAAAAGTTTCCAGACTTTATGCAATAGTCACATCTTATTTTTCAACTTTTGTCATTTTCTTGTATGAAATGGTAGATGTTAGTTGTTTTAATTTGTATATCTCAGATTAGTTTTGCAATTAAACACCTTTTCATATTTTTTATCTACTCTGAGAATTGCTTATTTGTGGCTTTGATCATTTGCAAATGTTAGTAGTAATTTGTAAGTTTCCTTTATTTTGTACTCAAGGCTTTGTCAGTTTTATATCTTACAAATATTTGTGACTAGTTAGTAAAAACCTAAAAATTTTTTTATGTTGCTATTATTGAATAGAAGAAAGTAACATTGATTATTAAATACAAGAAAATAATATTTACTAGTCTAATTCATTGAGTTGAGCAATCAATTCATTCATTTTCAAGCCTTTTTATTTTTGAAATAAATCTATCCATTTCTAAGTCTTTTCCATCTGTGCTCTGCTTCAGTTTTAATATAAAAGCTTTGATGGTTAATTATAAATATTTATAAAAATTTGCTCTAATATCCTCATTAATTTAGAAGTCATTTAGGAATCATTTTTATTTCTAAAACATATAGGCTTTTTTATTTTTATTTTTTTTGCGGTACTGGGGGTTGAACCCAGGGCCTCGTGCTTGCATGCTCTGCAAGTGCTGGACCACTGAGCTGCGCCTCCAGCCCATTTTTTTTTACTTTTTGAGACAGGGTCTCGCTAAGTTACGCAGACTACCTCTGGTCTCGAACTTGCGATCCTCCCTCCTCTGCCTCCTACAGGCGTGCGCCACCGCGCCCGGCTACATATAGGCTATTTTCAATGGTATTGTTTTTTTCTATCTATGTTACCTTATGACCAATGGCCACTTTCTCTAGAACACCCATTCTATGAGATTTATTATACCTTCTTTTGTCTCCTCATATATGCTGATTTTTTCAAGGCTATAAATGTATATGAGAACAATATATTTTTATTTGCATTTCTCCTTAATAATCCCTAGTCATTGTATATCTTAAAATCTGTTTATTTTATTCTCATTCATAAGTAAATATGTACCTGGATCTAAGATTCTGAGTTGTCATATATTTCCAGCTTCACTTAGAAGCAATTACTCCATTGATTTCAGTCATCTATTACTGCTGTTAGGTTTCTGTTAGCTTGTCAATCCTTTATAGGAAATGTAGAATTTTTTTCCCACTAGCTTTTAAGATTTCCTTTTTATCTTTCTTCTTATAATACACTATATCTAAGTATATGATTATATTTATTGATTTTTCTTGATTCTCACAGTGCACTATTGATCTGAAAATATTTTTTCTCTAAATTGAACAATCTTAAATTTTTATCTTTTCAATATGGCTTCATAGAAATTTTCCTTATGTTCTTTTGCTAGGATTTCTATTAGCTATATACTTGAGGCTCTTGATCTCTCTATTTTGCCTCTGTCATCTATGTAAATCTTTTCTTTTGCTTTTTTCTATTAGCTTCTTTTTTATGTTTCCTGTTTCTTTACTTTTCTCACTTCTTTTCTCTATTAGCTTGAACATACTAATCACAGCTATTTTAAACTCCTTGACTGCTAAGCTAGATTGATTTTAGTATTGATTCTCAGTAGTCTGGATCATTTGTTAGTCTGCTTCTATCTTTTCTCTTGGTTACTAGTCACATGATCATATATTTTTTGAATGCCTAGTAATATTTTAATTATATTCTGGGCATTGTATATAAAAAAGAGACTCTACAGAGAGGTTGCTTTCCATTTCTAGGTAAATACAGTTTAGGCTGGTCACCTCAATTTAATCAGGGATTAGGCTGGGTGTGGAATGGCCTACAGTTTTGGTCAAAGTCAGTTTACCTCTCCTTCCCCACTATTCCTAGTACATGACACTCCTGAGCTTTTAACCAAGAGCTGATGGATCTTTGTTTTCCAGGCATTTGAAGAGGGAGAGGTTTTGAAAATTCAGATCTGTCATCAAGAGGTTTTCATTTGGGTTGGGGCTACAGGTCTGTGGTAGAGCCCTTACTTAGCATGTGCAACACCTTTGGTTTGATCTCCAGCACATACACATGCACACATATACATTTACATTCCCTCTCTCTCTCTCTCTCTCTCTCTCTCACACACACACACACACACACACACACACACACACACACACACGCACACATACACACAGTATTCATTTTAGTGCTTTAGCCTCCTGCCCTAAACTATTTTTGAGAGAGGGAAACCAGCCATATGTGACAATCCTAAAGTCTCTCATTTTGTTACTCTAGACCTTCATGAGTACCAGTCTAGCTGCTGTTCGTTCGTTCGTTCGTTCGTTCTTTCTTTCTTTCTTTCTTTCTTTCTTTCTTTCTTTCTTTCCCCCAGCAATAGCTTCTGGCAAAGGCCAAAGCTGATGTTATGATTTGTTGTTGTTGTTAGGCACCGTCAAGTTGGTATCCGACTCATAGCGACCCTCATAGGGTTTTCAATGGCTGACTGTTTTGGGATTGCCTTGGGAGTGGATTGCCAGGTCCTTCTCTCATTTTTGCAGTGCTGGGAATTGAACTTGGGACCTCAGAGATTGCAGCTCAGCGGTCTACCAACTGAGCTAAACCCCAGTCCGATGTTATTTAGATGCGGTTTATCCTCCAAAGGCTCTTGTATTGGGGGCTTCGTCTCTGATATGGGTAAGTCGGAGGTGATAGGACACTGAAGTGGTGGAGGGAGCTCAGCAGGAGGTGGTTAGGTCATTGAGGATTGTAATGGTTTGAACATAAAGTGTCCTCCAAAGGTCATGTGCTTTTAACATTGGGTCCCCAGCAGTTGATGCTGTCCTGGGAGGTTGTGGAACGTTGAAAGGTGGGTCTAGCTTGGCAGGAGTAACTTCCTAGGGGAGGGCTTTTGGAAGTTTTTACCCCTGACCTGCAGCCCAGGTGTCTCTCTGTTCCTTGTCCACCATGCTCTGAGGTTTACTACCACAGGCCCTGCCATTATGCCTGCCCGGTTGCTATTATAGACTGATTCTCTAGCTGTGAGCTCCCAATATTCCTCTTCCCCCATAAGTTTGCTTGCGTTAGTTTTTCTGCTACAGTGATGACAGCTGACTAATACAGGATTGTAGCCTTAGAAGGTATTATCAAACCCTAGTTTCTCCCTTGCTTCCTGTTTCATTATGTAATCTTTCATTCTACATGTCTTTGGACATCTATCATGAGACCCTCAGAAGAACTGAGCCAGTTGTGGCACTTTGCCCTCGAATCTCCAGAAACTGTGAACTAACAAATCTCTTTTCTTCATAAAGTTAGCTTGCTTCAAGTATTTTGTTATGATAATGAAAAATGGTCTAATACACATTAGTTCCAAAAAACTCTCTTAATCCCTTTGCAGTGCTTTTTTCTCCCAGTTTCAAATAGTTTTTTTTTTTTTTACTTATTGTCAAAAAATTATTGATATCTTTTAAGAACTTAGTAGATATTGTGCTCCATACTCTGGATTCTCTATAATCATTTAATTCTCATAACTACTGTGAGAATTTAGCTGGTGGTGCTATTTTTGGAGGTTGTGGAAACATTAGAAGGTAGGGTCTAGTTGGAAAAAATAGGTCACTGGAAGCAGGTCCTTTGGGGTATATTATCCTTGGCCTCTCTCTCCCTCTCTCTCTCTCTCTCCTCTCTACCATGATGGGTGTTGCCCCACCATGCCTTCCCCATCATGAAGGACTAAACCATTTGAAACTGTGAGCCAAAATAAATCTTTCCTCCCTTAAGTTGTTCTGTCAGGTATTTGGTCACAGTAATGAGAAAGCTAACTAATACAGACTTGAAATTTATTTCCCCTGAGGAAATATCCAGGAAGAGACAGCTGAGGCATATTGTAAGAGTGTGTTTAATTTATTTGAGAAAGTACAAACTGCTTTGCAAAACTTGGATGGTCATTATTTTAAAATTTAGACATTCTAATAAGTGTATACATTTTATTCTAACTCAACTTATATAGCTGATGGATAGTTGGATTCAAAGAAGATTAGTGTGAATGTAAACACAATACTGCTTCTAAAAACAAATTTGAGAATGTAATGACTTCAGGATATGGAAACATTTTGAAAAATAGACACAGGTCCTGCTAACTCTAAGAAAAGAGATTGAGATTTTGGACTACATGGATACTAAGGGAATACTAGGGGAAATTCTTTTCACATAGAGAATTCTATTAATCAAATTTGGAGTGCATTAAAACTGAGAAATACTGTAGATTAAAAGACATCATTACATGAGGAATCTTTAGGGAGGGATGGAACTATTTGCTATTTTGCTTGTGGGAGTATATAGGCTTATGCAACCGTCAAAATTCATCAAAATGTACCCTGTAGCTAGATCCACCTTCTGTGTATATCTCTCAATAAAATTGATTAAAGAAAAAAAATCAATGATGGCAACATTAAGAGAATGAAGAAGGTTTTTAATTCTTTATTGCAAAGCATTTCCTTAGTCTTTCTAATCTTGAAATCTCTGTGGCCTGAGACACTGTCTACCACTTTTTTTCTTGAGGCTTTTTTGGTTTCAGTTATGCTGCTCTCTGATCCTTATCACATTTCTAATGTTTTTCAAATGGCCATTGGTTTCCAAATATAACTAAACCCTTACCATGTGTTTGGCACTGTACTAGGTCCTGGGAGTAGGAGAATGAAGAAATAAAGGCTTTGCTTCATGATCTCATTCCCTGGCTCCTGATTATGATATAATTGGTAAGGACTGCCTAAGATTTTGTGAAGATTTTTTTGTTTGCTTGCTTTAAACTGTAACTCCCAGTGATTTTTCTACCTCCCTCATCAAAAAAAGTATATATATGTGTGTGTGTGTGTGCGTGCGTGCGTGTGTGTGTGTATGTGTGTGTGTGGACTTGAATTCACTTCCCTGAACACAGGGGGAAAACCTTCCCTCTACAACTTACTAGATATATGAATTTGAGTAATTTATGTGCTAGCCTATCTGGGTCTTAGTTACTTCATCTATAAGCTAGAGATGATAATCATGCTTTCCCCCTAGTACTTTTGTGGACAGAAAATGAAATGGTTCATGTAGATTTAGTTCAGTCCCTTTCCTGTGGAAAGTTCTTAAAAAATTAGTTGCCCTCTCTTCCTTCTTTTCTTATCCCTTTATTGCCCTCTATTTTTCTCCTTTTCATTTTTCTTATGCTTTTATTTATCTTCCTTTTTTCTCCTCTTGTTTTCCCTATTCCTATTCTTTCTTCGTGCACTACTCCTCCTCATATAGAATATTAGTCTATTTAAGAAAGAATATATAATATAGATTTATATGCACATATGTGTTTATATATATTTCCTTTATAATGCAAATATCACTTTATAATGTTCAATTATCCATTTATTAATCATAAAATATCAACGTGAATTTGGCCACCTATATGAATATAGCTTGATCACCAAAATTACCTGGTACCCACCCTGTCATCTTGTTTGTGGATTATCCAGTAGTACTAGTTGTGATATACAGTTCCCATTTTAAAATATAAGACATTTGAGGAAGGAGTTATGTCTCAGAAGCACTAAACATAGGTCTTGATACTATAAGACCATAATAAATACAAGTAAATTAGTTAAACAATGTGTGGCTATCTATAACAATTCTATTCATGGCAAATATCATCTTATTATTTTGTTGTCTAATTTAATTAGATTAAAATGCTCTCAAAGACAAGATTCTTAATAATTGCTTTTTCCTGTTCAAAATTTGGACTAATTCTATGCATTGAAAAGGTGAGCTCCCAGAAGGCATGGACCTTTGTTTGCTTTCTTTGGTGGTGTGTCCCAAGCACCTATTACCTAGTTCATAAAACATGGTCAGTAAATGTTTGCTGCCTGAATGAAGAATGTAGGAAAGTGCTCCTGTATTTATAGCTATATTTTATATAGAGAATACTCCTATTATATAAAAACCAGGAGGTATTTTATCTGTGAAACACAAATGGACACAAAGTTTCTTACAAGTGTGATATAATCACTGATAAAGCTTTGAAGAATGTCTCTGATGTGGCTGTGATGTCCTAGAATTCACCCTAGTCCTATTGTTCTAACAACACATCACCCTAACTAGCAATGAACAATTAGAAAATGAACTTAAGTAAAAAATTCCATTTACAATAATAATAAAATAATATGAGACTTGGGAATAAATTTAACCAAAAGAGTGAAAGACCTGTACACTACAATGAAAACTGCAGAACATCATTAAAAATAAAGATCTAAAAACTGGAAATATTTTCCATGATCATGCATTGGAAGATTTATGTTGTTAAGACACAGTACTCCCCAAATTGTACCACGAATTAACACACCTCTATCTAAATCTCAGTTGTGTTTTTTACAAAAATTGAATGTCAATCCTTAACTTCAAATGGAAATGCAAGGGACCCAGAATAGCCAAAACAATCTGGAAATAGAAAAAAGTTGGAGGACTCACAGTTCCCTATTTTAAAACTTACTACAAATCTAGTATAATCAGGATAGTGTGGAACTGGCCATAAGGATATACATATTCATCAATGGAATAGAACTCAGTGCCCCAGAATAAGTCCACATATTTATGCTTAATTGATTTTTGATAAGGCTGCCAAGACAATTAAATGGTAATAGAGTAGTATTTTCATAAGTATGCTTAAACAAGTGGATAAATATCAACTGGTTAGAAAAAAAAAACCCTGAAGTTGGAACCCTCCTTCATACCATATACAAAAATTAAAATGGATCAGAGACAAATGAAAGAGCTAAAATTATAAAATTATTAGAAGAAAACATAGGTATAAATCTTTATGACCTTGAATTAGACAATTGTTTCTTAGATATGACATCAAAACACAAGCAAGAAAAGGAAAAATAGACAACTTGGATATCATAAAAATTAAAAATATATATATGTATTTCAAAAGACATCACGAAGAAAATGAAAAGGAACCATGTGTGGAAGGATGCACCTGTAATCCCAGAATTTGGGAGGCTAGGGGAGGAGGATCCTGATGTTATTTTTTATTTCATTTATTTATTTATTTATTTTGCGGTACTGACGGTTGAACCTGGGCCCTCACGCTTGCATGCCTTGCAAGTGCTGGACCACTGAACTGCACCCCCAGCACATTGTTTTACTTTTTTCAGACAGCGTCTCACTAAATTGCATAGATTACCTTTGTTCTCAAACTTGTGATCCTCCTGCCTCTGCCTCCCCAGTCACTGGGATTACAGGCGTGCACCACTGTGCCTGACTCAGAATCCCACATTTGAGGCCAGTGTAGACTATATAGTGAGTTTAAAACTTAGGGTGCATAGTGAGACTTTTGTCTTTTAAAAAAATGAAAAGGGGGACCGGGTGTGGTGGCGCACGCCTGTAATCCCAGCTGCTCAGGAGGCGGAGGCAGGAGGATCGCAAGTTCGAGACCAGAGGCAGTCTGCGTAATTTAGTGAAACCCTGTCTCAAAAAGTAAAAAAAAAAAAAAAAAATGGGCTGAGGTGCAGCTCAGTGGTCCAGCACTTTCAGAGCATGCAGGTGCGAGGCCCTGGGTTCAACCCC
>VMDO01018535.1:0-41933 GCA_007922755.1 Pedetes capensis
AAAATATGAAGTGATCTAAATGTAACACCTAAAGCTGTAAAATTCTTAGAAGAAAACATAGGAGCAAATTTCATGACATTGGATTTGGCAATAATTTCTTAGGTACAATACCAAAATGATGGAGACCAAAAGAAAACATAGATAACTTGGATTTCATCAAAATTTTAAAATACTGTTCATTAATGTACATTAGCAAGAATGTGGAAAGTTATTGACAAAAGACTTGCACAGATATATCCAAAGAATATCTACATATTGTCAATAAGCACATGAAAACATGTTCAACATCACTCAAGATTAGGGAAATGTCAATAAGAACTGGAATAGAGAATATACAAGATAAACCTGGAGTATTTTGTAATATAGAAAGAAGTGCTTCTCTCTCTCTCTCTCTCTCTCTTGCTCTCCTTCTCTGAGTGATGAGAAAATATGCTAAAGGAATACATGAGTCAACTGAATGAACTACCAATGACCAAAGCAGAAACAACTTGAACAATAAAATATTATTGGATTATAACTCAAAGTATAAAATAAATATCTAGGAAAAATATTTATATAAATTACTGAGTAAAAATGGTCATTATATATAGCTTCCTTGTATAAGAATTCCATATAATTTACATAGATACTTAGGCTTCAAGGAGATGAAACAATTCTTCACTCCTTTAAATGAGTTAGATTGTGTTTAGTAACTTGTTTCCAAACACAGAATAAGAAAAGGAAAAGGGTAAAGTAACCTCACAGTAAAGAAATATGGCAAATATTATCTTGGACAGATAATGGAAGTTGACATCACCATGATGTCATGTTGATTGAATGTACTTTTGCTGAAAATGGCACTGCATCTCTGTAGTCATCTTCCCAAATATCATAACTCCAATCTAACTGAGAGAAAAATAAATACACCATGTCATAAGGAGTCCCACACCACAAGAAGAGACCACATGTGAGTATTCAAGCTGACCATCCCAGACAAAGTATTGACTTAAAAACTTTAACCACCAGACACAGAGTAAATGTGATGATTCCAACCTGCAGCCTCCAGATTTTTAGTTTTGCAGGTGAAACTTCAGATATTATGGAGCAGAAACAAACTATCTCCTCTTTGTACTTTGTACCCAGACACACAGAATGAAAATAATAAGCTGCACAATCTGTTTTGTAGTAACTTGGCATATAGTCATTATAATTGAAACAATCATAATGTGGTATTTCTTTTCTTTCTTCTCTTTTCTTTCTTTTCCCTTCTTTTTAAAGCTTGGTACTGGAACAAAAATAGGCATGAAGGTTAATGGAACAGAATTGAATACCCAGAGATACATCCATGGAACTGTAGCCACCTTATCTTTGACAAAAGGGCTAAGGGCATTCATTGGAGAAAAGATAGGTGACTGAGTGAATGAAGATAAACCATATTTTGCTCATATTCCTTATTTTTACTTAAATTAGATTTCCATATGCAGAAGAATGAAAATAGATCCATATTTTTCAATCTGTACAAGAGTCAACTCAAAATGGATCAGAGACCTCAACATATAACTAGAAACCTTAAAACTACACAAGAAAAGATAGGGAACACATTCCAATACATAGGCATAGGTAACCACTTCTTTAACAAGATTGCAATTGCCCAGGAAACTGCACTAAGAATTGACAAATGGGATTACACAAAACTAAAAATCTTCTGTACAGTACAGGAAACAACTAACAGAGTAAAGGAGGAGCTCACAGAATGAAAGAATATCTTTGCATCCTACACATCTGACAGAGGACTGACTTATAGAATATACAAAGAACTTAAGAAATTAAAAACCAAAAAAAAAAAATAATCCAATAAATAAATGGGCAATTGAGATGAATAGATAGTTCTCAAAAGAAGAAATATGAATGGCCAATAGACATGGGAAATCCTCAATTATTCCTAGCCATTAGGGAAATGCAAGTGTGATTCCATCTCACTCCAGTAAAAATGGCCAAGATTAACAAAACAAATAATAAATACTGGCAAGGATGCAGAGAAAAAGGAATCCTGTAAATTAGTTCAGCCACTTTGGAAATCAATATGGAAGTTCCTTAGAAAGCTAAGAATAGAACTGCCATATACCTAGCTATACCACTCCTGGGAATATACCCAAGAAACATAAGTCATCATACCATAGGGACATCTGCATTTCCATATTTAACACAGTGCTCTTCACAATCACAAAGGTATCCTTTTAACAGATTTATTGAGATGTAAGTTAAATAACAAAATGTTTTCTAGTGCTAAATTCTAATGTTTTATATCTTTTGCTACTACTATGATCCATTTTATATTAGTTTTGCATATGATATGAATTAAGGGTATATGTCTGGGTTTAGGTGGTTTGTTTTGTTTTGTTTTGTATGTGGATACTCAAAATCATTCACCAAAGTCTGTTTTTACTCAATTTGGTTGCTTTGCAACCTTTCTAAAAAATCAATTAATCATAAGCTAAAGGTTTATGTTTGTAAGCTATTTTATTCTCTTGAGCTATATCTCTATGCTTAGGACAGTGCTACATTATCTTCACTACTGTTAAATTTACAGGAAGTTTTGAAGTTAGGTTGTATAAATTCTCCAACTCTGTTGTTTCCACAATTGTTTGGCTATTCTGGGCCTGAGTCCTTTGCCTTCACATATAAATTTGGGGATCAGATTGTCAATTTCTTTTTAAAAGCCTGTTGATATTTTAATGGAAATTGTGTTAAATATATAGGCCAATAAGGGAAGAATTGCCTTTTTAACAATATTGAGGCTTCTAAACCATGAACATGAGATGGCTTTCCTTTTCTTTCTTTTTCTTTTTTTTTTTTTTTTCAGTACTAGGGAGTTGAATCCAGAGCCTCACACATGCTAGGCAAGTGTCTACCACTGAGCTGCAAACCCAGCCACTATTTATTTTTTATTTTGAGATAGGATATCTGGCCTCAATCTCACAGTTCTCCTGGCTCAGCCTCCTTAGTGGTTGGGATTACAGGCATGCATCATGTTTAAGTATGATGTGGGTAGAGTTGGATCCCTTTGTGTTTATCCTGATTGGAGTTACTTGAAATTTATTGATTTGTCAATTAATGCTTTTTCCCAAAACTTGAAAAAGTTTTAACTTTTACTTCAAATGTTTGTTATGCCCTTTTTTCTCTTGCCTGTCTTTTTTGAATATCTGTTATACATATGTTGATATGTTTGATGTTGTCCCACAGGTCACTGAGGCTCTGATCATTGTTATGCAATCTTTTTCTTCTATGTTCTTTAGATTGGATAATTTCAAACTATCCTCAGTTTCACTGACTCTTTGGCCTTCTATATCTTGTTGAGGAAACATAGTGGATTTTTTATTTCAGTTATTGTACCTTCAATTGTAAAATATTCCTTTGGTTCACTCTTAATTTCATTTTTTCATTGAAATTTGCAATTTGTTGGGTCACTGTCATCATATTTGCCCTTATAGTACTTTAAACAATGTTTTCTTTAATTCTTTGAGCATACTTATAACAGCCACTTTGAAGTCTTAGTGAAATTCATAAGCTAGACCCACTCAGAGGCAGTTTCTGTTGGCTATTTATTTTTTGTTTGTTTGTGTGTTTTTGCCAGAATTTGGCTCAATCTTCCCTACTGCTTTTCATGTCTTTCAATTTTTTTCTTTTTCTTGTTTTAACCGCCTAAGGTTTCCAATATTTGAACTAAAGTGGTGATAGCAGACGACAATTCAATTTTTTTCTGGGTGTATAAAGGAAAAATGAAAATATTTCACTATTGGGTTTAACTTTTATTGTAAATTTTTGTAGATGAACTTAATTAGGTTAAACAGGTTGACCTCTATTTCTAATTTATTAAAATCTTTCATCATAAATGGGTAGAGAATTTTGACCACAGATGCTTCCACTTCTGTGTTGTTTGCAACCTCATGTGTGTTGCCAGTGCAACTGGCAAAATATAAGTGTTCAATAAACATTAGGTGATGAATGATGATAAGCAATGTTTTCTTCATATTCCTTATTTTTTACTTAATAAATTATATCTTTTATTGTTATATTTGTAAAATTTCTTGTAGCAGAATCCTATAAAGCATATATCTGAAATAAATTCAAGTTAAAAATAAGGTAAATATACTGAGCCAATCCTAAAAATCGCATATCTTTTCCACAAAAAGAGCTAAGGAAAGCTAATGATTAGAAAAATGATATCATTTTCTCATATGCTTTTATTCTTTGGCTCATCACTTTAAGTGGGATTTTAGATATCATTAATATGTTGCTGATGAAGAGTAATATACAGTGGGAAGAACAGATTCTGAAGTTAGACTGTCTTAACCTTGAATCTGTCTCTCTGACTTTGTAAACCATGTATATTTCAGGAAATTTATGTTTCTGAGGTACAGTTTACTAAATTATGAAACAGAGATAATAATACTTTCTTTAATACTTACCTGGCCAGGGAGATACCATAATCACGAAGATTTTTTTCACAGGGCAAAGCTTATCCAATTCACTGTGGTTGTGCTGACCTCTGCAATTTCCTGAAATGCATAAAACTCAACTGCATAATTTGTGGTAGGTGGTGGGGGGCTTGATTGTAATGTTGCTATGATTTAGGTAATGAAAAAAATAATTGGAACCATTTTCAATGAATGGAATTAGGTTAGGAGATCCACAGTATTTACATCACTTGGAAAATATGCCATTTGGCATTCCTCAATCAATGAAATCAAGCAGTAGATTTCCTAGCAGTTTCATCAGTTGTAGAGGATTCAATCTAGGTTAAGTTTAATTGATTGAGATAGACTGTATTAAACCCTTTAATTCCACATAGCACTCTTACCATGTGGAAACATAATGACAATCCCAATTCCCAAATAACTTTCAAAATAACACAATAAACTAAAACAGCCACTGAAATATAACTGATACTGAAGAGAAGTTCTAACTGAAAATGTTCCCAAATGACAAAACCGAAGTTTTTAAAAAGTCAGAAACCTGAGATCACTAAGAAACAATGTCTACTGTCAAAGTGCTTACCAGTGTATTGGACAGACAGACTTGTGAAATTAGTCAATGACAATGCTAGGTTCACAGTGTATAAGTAAAGATAATAATGCAATACTCTAGGACAGGGGTCCCCAACCTCTGGGACACAGACTGGTATGACTGTTAGGTAATGAGCTACCCAGCAGGAAGTGAGAGGCCAGCAAGCAGAGCATACTTTGTATTTACAGTCACTCCCTATCACTCACATTACCACCTGAGCCCATGCTCTGGTCCATGGAAAAATTGTCTTCCATAATACCAGTTCCTGGTTCCAAAGAGATTGAAGACTGCTACTCTAGGATTTTAAGAACTTACTCAACACTTGAGCTCTTTGAAAGCAGAGACTTAGTAATCACAGGGTTTCAGAATTGCATTGTCTTTAGTTTCTTGTGTTTTAGAATAATATGTCTGCTCATCTCAGCAATGTTTTATTCCAGGTTATCGCTGTACCAGGCATCATACATTTATCCTTCAATAACAACACAAAATCCGTTAAAACCTGTCATCCCCTGAAACAAGTTGTTCAGAAATCAGAATACAGAGTTCATTCTCTTTCTTGGGATAAAAAAGAGAAAATGTGCAAAAGCTATGAGAACAAGCCCCAATTAATGTCTCAGTAAGCAACATTGACAGAGCAAAACATTAATGAAGGGCAATAAACTACTATTGAAAAGATCTAGAGAGAGTCTCAGTTTTCCCTTTTTTCTTTGCCCAAAGCAGATAAAAAAATCTCTATTGTTTTCCATAAGGTACAAAACATTTTTGGTAGTGATTTAAATGCACTGTACATTTTGATTTCAGTTCAAAATAAAGTAATTGCAATAAAATAAAGAATATTTTATTAAATAAAAATGATAGGGATAAAAATAAATCAGAAATAAAATTGATTTTTATGTGAATCATGTTTTTCAAGATGCAAAAGTGACCTGATTGATTTTGATGTGAATCTCTCTCATTTATTCAAAATACAAAAAATGATAGGAATAGAAATAAAATATTTCTTTAAGCTAGATAGGGCTGTGTTTGAAACATTTAGCATAACTACTTTTGATTAGTCATAGAATTATATAGCTCACAAAAAGAGCCCTTTTTAGATGAGGAACTGTCTCCAAATTGGTACAGTTGCAATTACTATATACAGTTAAAATTTGTAACAATAAAGGATTCTATACATTTTCCAGCTAGGAAATGTGTACTTATCTTGCTTCCTGTATCTGTCATATAGTTTAGACTGGTAGGCTTTCAGGAGAAGATAGACAAAGTGCTTCCAAATTCCAACTGAAACTTTCAGCATGAACCTAAGTTAAATTGGGTCAATGGGCCAAGGGCAGTATGTTACAAATGTGACTCATTCTGCTTCAACATGCTTAGAGATAGATAAGATATGCCTGCTGAAATGGAAGCTTTGATTTCTGGACAAGCTCAGTCTGAGAGCAGAGGAGAGGTCAATGGAAATATGTAACCATTAAATAAACAAGGTCAACTAGAGAAGCACAACAAGCAAAGCACCCTCTTCAGAAGGAAACTGTGTTGTTTAAAATGCAGTTTTAACTTTATTAGTTAGATTTTATGATTTACTAGGAGTAATAATTAGTTAATAGCTAACACACAGCACATATACTGTAACAGGTTATGTTTTAGATGCTTTATATTTTAATTAAACCAGGGATCCCAGCACTATTAAGGTTTCCATTTTTAGAGAGAAGCAAACTGAGGCACAAAGAGGTTAAATCACTTGCCCATATAAAATTCATGTAATATTACTGACAATGTAAAAAGATGGATCACTACAGAAAAAGTTTCAACCTTAAACATAATTGGGATCCAAGAATATATAGAAAAATATTCCCACAAAAAGTTATGCAAGGGGAAGAGAACCCTTTGGTGGGGCTTGGGATGGGGGCAGGAAGTGCAAAAGAGGGTAGGGGTGAACTTATTTGTGCAATGTACAATGAAATGCATATATGGAAAAGTCACAATGAAATGCATGTCAAAATGAAGCACATTAAGTTGTACATTAAATTTTTTCAATGAAAAAATCACTTGCCCAGTATCACATATTAAGTGGCAAAGCCAAGGTATGAACCAAGATATCTGGTTAAAGCCAGGGCAATCAAAACATGTGGGGTTTGCATTATTTAGATTTTGTAAAAGCAATGAAAACTCTAAATACGTAGTAGTTACCATTTTTGCCCCCTTTCTCCTGCTACCCTTGTATTATCTCCTTCATTTGGTGGTAGGTCATGAAGTTGAACCAAAAAAAGGAAAGCAGCTGTAAAATGCTTGATTATGATGTAAATCTCTCTCACTTATTCAAAGTGCAACATTGGACAATTTTAGTAGCTCAATTTTTGTGTAACTACTTTAGAGTAGAAATGCCACTTTGAGACATCTATAATCTCATCTTGGCAGAGTTTTCTTATTAGATCTCCATTAATAAAATGTATGTGTTTCATATTTAGAATCGTCTACTCTAATAATGCAGGCGACTAAGAAGGAAGTTTATAGTCATAGTTTTCAGTAGCACAGATAAGTGAGGAGAATACTACACAATCAGATAAATGAAGGCCTAGTCTAATTCAAGAAAATTAAATGAGTCCCATCTTAAGTGGGCCATCTCACCCATGAAAACTGAGCCCAAACAGGAAAACACGATGAATCAGGCCCAAGTTGTTTGGTCAGGAGATTGGATTATATCTAGGAAGTGAGAAACAGATCACATCCTTCTTCACCTATGCAAAAAATATGGCTCTATTTGATTCTTAAAAGATAGTAGAAAGTCAGCAAAATAATGAAATGTGAGCTAAGTGGTACTACTTCAGATTAATTGGTGGTATCAAAACAAGTTTATGAAGATCATATTTTCCAAATGACTCTAAAGTTTAATCAGATATAATGTGGCAATAGAATGCAACCAATGGTGCCAGTGTATCCTTGAAAGTGTATAACCTGAGTATGCAACTCAAATTATTTATTTTGCCTGATTTAATTATATAGCCTGGCTGACAACACTCAGTGCAAACTGTTCATATTAATATCTTCTGAGGAGAATACCTGAGTCCAGGTACCTAAATGCTGCCAGAACAGTGATAAATGGTGAAATCACCTTGTTCTGACATGTATAGCAGCACCGATTCTACAGTGTGAAATGTTGTTTAGCAGAGGAAACAGTGAGCATTAATGATATGCTGTAAATATGTGCCTGAAAAAAATGCTGAGGACAGGTGCAAACAATTTTATGTGTGGAAAATCAAATATAGCTGTAATGATATGTGATAGAACAGCAGATGTTTCCCAGAACAAGTACCACTTCCATCACTAATGTTTTCCTTATTTTTAAAAGTCACTTTCATCGACCCATAGAAACATCACTTTGTTTGGGTTTTAATATAAACAGAGGTAATTAAAGTAGAATAGAAAAAATGCCATCTTATTGAAATATGGTTTACAACTGCACAAGATTTGCTAGTAAAGTAAAAACTCCTTCCTTGTTCAATTAGGTCCAAATGCTAATGTCCTTGTATTCTTGTTTGGTGGGGCTGTGAGCTTTCCTGTTTATGACCAGGTGATGAAAAAGATCATATAATTTTTATATTAATATTGTTCTGACTATGAAAAAATACTTCAAATTTTTTCCAAAAATATTCTTTTTTTTGAACCTATGAAATGAGGAAGAATTCTTAGGAGTACGAATACTGTTGAATCTCATATTTTTCTACTAATGGAAAATGCAAAAGATCTAATCTCACAGACAGAAATGTCCTTATTTATAGATCTTTGTGTCTATAAGAAGACTGAGAGACCTAAGGAAAAGGGAAAGAAGCCTGTGGATGTGTAAATGCATAACTGCAAATAAGTAGGATTGGTGGTGAAGGTACACTGGTGTGACAGCCACAAGTTACCACCAAGAGGGCCTTTTTAGGATAGATGAGGAATGTCTTTCCAGGTTACTGGGACTAAGGCAACTAGCAAAGAGTCTTGCCTTTTAAAAAAGGAAATAACAAGGGAAAAAAGAAATTCCAACTTTACCCTTTCTCCACTTCCAGAATTAGGGTATCATGATCAGGGTGTTATGGAATAATATAGAAACTCTGAATATATGTGAATACAGAATACAGGAAGATGTCCTCAGGTACTGAAATTGCTGTGGGAGACCAAAAAAAAAAATACTAATGCTTTATGAAAAGTGAGAGAAAACTGAGCACTAGCAATAACATAGAATGATGGAGAAGCTGAAATGAATGCATTTCTTCAGTTATTAAGGGTGAAATCATGAGAACCAAAAAGAATGAGGTTTAGACTAAAGTGGGGAATTTAAGCTTTGATATATCATTGTCATCTGTAGACATTATTTGTTATAGCTTTTTTAAAATTATACTTTTATGAATTTAAGGCACCTAACAATAAAACAGGGCTGGGATTTAGCTCAGTGGGTAGAGCACTGCGCTGCAGTCTCTGGGGCCCTGAGTTCAATTCCCAGCACCGCAAAAATGGGAGAAGGGCCTGGCAATCTATTCCCAAGGCAATCCCGAAACAGTCAGCCATTGAAAACCCTATAAGGGTCGCTATGAGTTGGATACTGACTCGACGGCACCTAACAACAAACAACAACAACATAACAACAACATTAAGATATAAGAAAGGGACACTCAATATGTCTTTTCAGTATGGAAACTATTCCCAGAACTGCTTAAAGGAGTGTGTGTGTGTGTGTGTGTGTGTGTGTGTGTGTGTGTGTGTGTGTGCATGTACAGTCATGTACACATCCAGGAGCAGAAAACCACTGGCATAAGTGGAGCAGAAGGAAGTTCTAATCAAAGGCAAAGTATATTGTGACAATTTTAGTTTCCAGTGAAGGATAATCCAATATAAAGCAGTCTGAACAAGAATGAAATCTAAGCCATGTCTGGTGGTGCACAGCTGTAATTACAGCACTCTGGAGGATGAGGCAGGGGTATGAAAGGAGAGAGGGTGGAGACAGCGAGAGGAGAGAGGAGAGGGCAGAGAGGAGAGAAGAGGGAGAGAGAGAGAGAGAGAGAGAGAGAGAGAGAGAGAGAGAGAGAGAGAGAGCGAGCTTGTTTCTGTAACTAAAATGTCCAGAGCTCCAACCAGAACCGTTTCCATAATTCCAAAGAATTTCTCTTTTTCTTCTTGTCCCGATTATCTTCTGAAAAACTTCCTCTCATGGTAGTAGCACATCTTGACTTACATTATTTTTACATTTCTCAACTGCAGAAATAGAAAAATTTTCTTACTCTCAACATGAGTCCTAGAAATCTCCTTCATTGACTGGTTTAGGTCACTTGCTCATTACTGAATTAACCATTTTAGCCAAGGAGATGAGATACTCTTACTAGAAAAGCCTAAGTTATTGTACCACTCCTGTGGTCAGACACAGGAGTCAACTTGACAATAAAGGTTCAATTGCCAGAAGAGGGAGCCATGTTGAGCAGACAAAAATATGGCTAACACAATAGACAATCAGCAATATTTCTAAACTGATGATGTGTAACAAAAACCAAAGAAAATCATTTCAATCTCAATTAACTAGATACTCTACATAAAAGCATAGCAGATTTTTTTCTAGATAGCATCCTTCATTTAAAAAAATTTTTTTTCTGGTACTAGGGTTGAACCCAGGGCCTTTCTTATGCTAGGCAAGTGCTCAATCAATGAGTCCCACCTCCTGCCCATTTTTTGCTTTTTATCTTGGGACAGGGTCTCACTAAATTGTGTAGGATGCCTCTGGTCTCGAACTCATGATCCTCTTGCCCTTACCTCCCAAGCCTCTGGGATTACAGGTGTGCACCACCACATTTGGCAACATCCTTCATACTTATATTAGTATTTTCCCAGTGCAGAATTATTTGGGGATGTTTGTTAAAAATGTAGTTTTCTGGGCTGTACTCTAAGCCTATTGAATTAGAATCTGGGGCGTTGGCTAAGGAATCTACATTTTGTAAGGTATACTGGGTGATTTTTAAATATAATAAAGTTTCCACTCCCTGACACAGTGACTTATAATGCTGGAAGAATGTACTGTGTTTGGGTTTGTAATTAGGGATGTAAGCCCAGCCAAGCCTATTATTGATTCTTAAACAATACTTGATGTTGCACAATCATACTCTACTAGTTCAGAATAACTAGGTGAGAGTCCCAAAAACAATACAAAAATCAAAGCTACAAGTTATTTTTAAAAAAACTGTAGGGATTTTAGGATATAGTATAGTGAAGAGGATAAAAAAAGTCTCTCTGCTCCCCCACCCCAAATAACAAGGTGGTGGTTGTTGTCTTTAAGTGTCATGGAGTTGGGTCCTAGTCATAGTGACTCTATGTACAACAGGATGAAATACTTCCTGACGTTGAGCCATGACTGGCACTATGTCAGTGCTTCTCTGCTATTCATAGGATTTTCAATTGCTGATTGTTTCAGGAGTGGGCTGCCAGGTACTTCTCCTAAGCCTACAGCACCTGGTATTCCCAGGCAGTCTCCCATCCAAGTACTAACTGGGCCTGACCTTGCTTAGCTTCTGATATTTGACAGGATTGGATGCCAGGGTGGTATAACTGTAAACCAAATAACAATAGAATAGCAAAATATTAAAAAAAAAACACCGTCATTTTAGGGATCTGGTGATGAACAGAAGTAAACAAAAAGAGAAAGAAGTGTTTACTCATGAAAAACTGAATTTCAGATAAGAACAATAAAATCCGCTCTTATCTGGGGCTGTTCCAGTCTGAGTGCTCTATTAGTATTGGAGGTAGTTCTACTTCAATGGAGTAGGCAATAAAATCAGCAGCTTGACTGGCAGAGGTGCATAACTTGATTTGGAATAGAGGATGAAAGCCCTGTGTCCAGTGGCATGGCCAGTAAAAGTAGCAAACTTGCTGAGAAAATGAGCAGGGAAATGCCAGAGCCATGCTAACCTGAGGGTGCATTCTTTGCTGAGATCAATAGCCAATCAGCAAATGAGCTGAAATTTAACAGGAAAATTCTGGATATGGGAGAAATACAGAGGAGCTAGTCTTAGCTAACCAGAGGGCTGTGTAAGTGCTTGGGAGAAACCTTAAAAGGCCTGGTGGAAATCAAAAGCTGGAGGGTATTTGAGAATGGTCTAGATTTGTATAAACACACAAAACCACATACAAATTCATCGGTGGTGGGTAAATGATTTACTGACACAAGTTACTTGAGGACAACCTCTGATCAATCATTCACTGACAATCAGATTATACAAACATAGGTATGACCCCGAGGAAGGAAGGCTAAAAAGTAAAACTAAGAATTAAAAAAAATGAGCAGAGCTGCCAGAGGTCACAGGATGGAGGACTCAGATTCTATGGATTAGATCCAGTAAAGTTACTGAGAAATCAAAGAAACAAATCCACTACCAAAAACCATCTGTAGGGGGAAAAAACTTCCATATATTTTACAAGACATTATATAAAGTGTGTAGTTTTTATAGGATTGAAAAGGAAGACATAAAAATGTCCTCAGACATGGATTATATGATAATCTTCCTAGAAAACCAAAAAGAATTTACACATTTTTTTTTGCAGTATTGGCGGTTGAGCCCACGGCTTTTCATATGCTAGACAAGTCTTCACCTCTGAGCTGCACCTCAGTCCCCCCCTTTTTATTTTTTATTTTGAGACAGGGTCTTGCTAAATTGTGCAGGCTCTCTCTGGCCTCAAAGCTGCAATCCTGCAATCTTCCTGCCTCAGCCCCAGAGTCCTGGAGTTACAGGCATGTGCCATGGCATCTGGCTACAAATAAATTTTGTTATGACAGCTTAGCAAAGTTGTTAACTGCAAGATTAATATATAAAATTAAATTTCTTCCTATACATGAATAGCAAGATGTTATGAAATAAAAATTTAAGTTACCCTAGAATAAGTAAAATACGGGAAAGACCTTTGAATTAAGGTAATGCTACACTATGCTGTGGTGAACACATAATCCCTGGGATCTCTATTTTGTAACACAACACAGATTTATATCTTGCTCAATTTATAGTTAATATGAGTCAGGTGTGCGCAGTGGTACAGCTTTAAATTTAATCCTGATTCAATCCTGAGTCAAGACATGACTCAGCATTCCTGGAAGTTTCCAATCTGTGGCAAGGCCATCTGGAATATATAGCCTTTTAGTTAGTTATGGAAGGGGGTGAAAGGAATAGAGGAGGCATACTTGTTCTTAACTGTCCAACTACCCTAACTTATCTTCAAAGGAGGCTGTGCAATGTGGAGCTGAACATGCATATTTGGTAGGCATTATCACTCTCTGACAAAAACACAACATTGTTGACAAACATAATAAAAATCTAAATAAAAGGACTGGTATACCATTTTCATGGCTGGAAAAGTGGGATAGAATTGGATGAAATCCTAATCAAAATCACAAGGAATTTTGTGTCTGTGTGTGCATGGAACTTGACAAACTGATACATATGAACGAAAGAGTCAAGAATAGCTAAGACAAATTTGAAGAAAAACAAAGAGGTGAAGGAGCTGAATCTAGTAGGCATCAAAACCTGTTACAAAAGTTATAATAATTAAAATAATATGGTATTTCTATGGGAATAGAAAAAAGTAACAATGTCATCGAATAAAGAGTCCAGAAACAGGTTTTGAATGTTGTTGTTGTTAGGTTCCATTGAGTCAGGTCTGACTCATAGCAATGCTATGTTCAACAGAACAAAATACTCCCCGATTCATTGCCAGGCACACAATCTTTTTATATGTAAGTCCATTATTACAGTCACTGTGTGAATCCATCTAGTTGGGGGCCTCCCTTTTTTGTTGGCCCCGACTCTCCCAAACATGATGTCTGTCTGCAGGGATTGGTCCTTCCTGACTACATGTCCAAAATTCATAAGATGCCATCTAGCCATCCTTGCTTCCAAGTAGCATTCTGGTGGCACATCTCCTAGGACAGATCTGTTGGTTCCTTTGGTAGTCCATGGTATATTCATAATTCAAAAGCATCAGTTCTCCTGTCTCCTTTATTCAATGTCTAGCTCTCACAATCTAATGATGCAACTGAAAATACCATGGAATGAGTCAGGTCCACCTTTGTCTTCATTGTGACATCCTTACTTTTCAACACTTTAAAGAGGTCTTTTGCAACAGCTATTCCCAATGCGCCTGCAGATGTAGCCCTGTGGCATCCGATCCCGTCAGATCTCAGAAGCTAAGCAGGGTTGGGCCTGGTTAGTACCTGCATGGGAGACCGCCTGGGAACACCAGAAGCTGTAGGCTTGGGAGAAGGACCTGGCAACCCCCTCCCCAAAAATCAATCTGCCATTGAAAACCCTATGAACAGCAGAGAAGCACTGACAATAGTGTTTCCCCTGTTGTACAGAGGGTCGCTATGAGTCGGATACCGACTCAACGGCACCTAACAACAACAACAACAACAATTCCCAATGCAATTTGTCTTTACATGGGTTGATAATGAGTCTTCCTCCAATAATGGTGCCATATTCTTCATAAAATCCAGCTTTTCAGATTATTTGCTCAGCATAGAGATTGAAGAGGTATGGTGAAAGGATACAGCCCTGACACATACCTTTCTTGTCTTTAAACCAGGCAGTGTTTCCTTGTTTTGTTTGAACGACTGCCTCCTGGTCCATGTACAGATTCCTCATGAGTATAATTGTTGTTGTTGTTGTTAGGTGCCGTCGAGTAGAGTCTGACTCATAGCGACCCTCATAGGGTTTTCAATGGCTGACTCTTTCAGGATTGCCTTGGGAATGGGTTGCCATGTCCTTCTCCCATTTTTGCAGTGCTGGGAATCAAACTCAGGAACTCAGAGACTGCAGAGTGGTGCTCTACCAACTGAGCTAAATCCCAGCCCATGAGTATAATTAGGAGCTCTGGTATTCCCATTGTTCTCAGTGTTAGCAGTAATTTATTATGATCCACAGAGTCAAATGCCTTTGCATAGTCTATAAAGCATAGATAGACACCTTTCTAGTATTCTCTGCTTTTGACTAATATCCATCTGACATCAGCAATGATGTCCTTGGTTCCACACTCTCTTCTGAATCCAGTTTGATTTTCTGGCAGTTCCTTGTCTATACACTGCTGCATTCTTTTTTGTATTATCTTTAGCAAGATTTTACTTGTGTGTGATATTAATGATATCATTAGAGAATTTCCACATTTGGTTGGATCCCCTTCTTGGGAATAGGCACAAATATGGATCTCTTCCAGTCAGTTGGCCACGTAGCTGTGTTGCAAATCTGTTAGTATAAACAAGTGGGCACCTCCAGTGCTGCATCTGTTTGTTGAAATATCTCTATTAGTATTCCATCAATTCTGGGAGACTTGTGTTTTGCCAATTCCTTCAAGGCAGCTTCCACTTCATCCTTCAGTACCATTGGTTCCTGATCACATGAAACCTCTTGAAATTGTTTGGTCATCCACCAATTCTTTTTGTTATAATGAGTCTGTGTATTCTTTCCACATTCTTTTGATGTTTCTGTGTCAATTAATATTTTCCCTGTAGAATCCATTACTATTGTCACTCAAGTCTTATTTTTTTCTTCAATTCCTTAAGCTTGAGGAAAAACAGAGCATATTCTTCTCTTTTGGTTTTTCCTTTACAATTCTTTGCACATGTCATTATTTGATTTTGTGTGTGGCTCGTAAAAACTTCTGTTTAGTTCTTTTATTTCATCATGTCTTCCTTTGACTTTAGCTGCTTGACATTCAAGGGCAGGTTTCAGAATCTCTTTTGACATGTAATTTGATCTTTTCCTTTTTTCCTGTCTTTTAATAACTTTTTGCTTTCCTCATGAATTATGTCTTTGATGTCATGCCACAACTCATCTGGTCTTCAATCATTAGTGTCTAACGCACCCAACCTGTTCTTGAGGAGGTCTCTGAACTCAGGTGGGGTATACTCAAGGTCATACGTTGGCTCCTGTACATGTGTTCTAATTTTCTTCACTTTCAGGTTGGACCTGCATGTGAGCAGTTGACAGTCTGATCCACAATCAGCACTGATCTTGTACTGACTTTTGATATTGAGCTTTTTCTTCATCTCTTTCCACAAATGGTTCCTGTGTGTTCCATTTGGTGAATTCCATGTATATAGTCACTGTTAATGGGCTGGGATTTGGCTCAGTGGGTAGAGTGCTGCGCTGCAGTCTCTGAGGCCCCGAGTTCAATTCCCAGTACCACAAAAATGGGAGAAGGGCCTGGCAATCCACTCCCAAGGCAATCCCGAAGTACTCAGCCATTGAAAACCCTATGAGGGTGGCTATGAGTCAGATACCGACTCGACAGCACCTAACAACAACAAGTCACTGTTAATATTGGTGAAACAATGCATTTGCAATGAAAAGGTCACTGGTCTGACAAAATTCTATCATGAAACATCCAGCATCATTTCTGTCACCAAGGCCGTTATTTTCCACTGAACATTCTTTGTTTCCAACATCTGCATTCCAGTCACCAGTAATTATCAGTATATCCTGACTGCATGTTCAATCTATTTCAGATTGCAGAAGCTGATAAAATTCTTCCCTATCTTCATTTGGGGCCTTAGTAGTGGGTGCATAAATTTGAAAAATAGTTTTATTAACTGGCCTTCCTTGTATGTGCATAGGCATTATTCTATCACTGACAGTATTGTACTTCAGGATAGATATGGAAATTTCATTTTTGGTGATGAATGCAACCTCATTTCTCTTTCATCTGTTATTCCCCGCATAGTAGACCATATGATTATCTGATTCAAAATGTTCCATGCCAGTCCATTTTAGCTCACTGATTCCTGGAATGTTGATGTTTATGCATTACATTTCCCTTTTGACAATTTCCAATTTTCCTAGATTCATAATACATGCCTTCCATGTTTCAATTTTTAATGGATGTTTATAGTTCCTCATTTTGAGTCATGCTACATCAGCAAATTGAGGCCTCTGGGGCTTCATTCTATTCCCATAATTAAGGTAAACTCTACTTTCAGAAGACAACTGTTCCCCATTTGTCTATTGGGGTCTTTCAAACTATGGGGTCTCATTTTCTTGCACTATATCTGACAGTGCTTCTCTGTTATTCATAGCGTTTTCAAACCCCATTTTTGCATGTATAGGAATAAAACATTTGATAAAAATAATACTTTAGATTTGTATGAAAAGGATGAACTAGTTGTCATGGGTTGAATATAAAATGTTCCCCATAGGGCATGTGCTTTAACCTTTGGTTCTCAGGTGGTGGCATTGTCTGTGGATGTTGTGGAACTTTGGGAGGCGAGACTCACTTATGTACAAGTGATCACTTGGGGTGGGCCTTTGGAGGTTTTTTACCCTGACCTTGCTGTTTTCAGAACCTCTCTGTCTCCTGCTCCCTGATGTCATGATGTCTTCTACCAGAGGCCCTGCCTTTGTCACCACAATACCTGTTTTGCTGCCATTATGGACTGTGATCTTCTAAAGATCTTCTACTAAACACTCTGTGATCTTCTAATAAACACTTTTCTCTATAAATTTGTTTGGGTTGGTTTTTCTGCTACAGTAGCAACAGCTGACTAAGAGAAAATTGGTAATGGAGAATGGGGTCATTGATGTGCAGATACCTAACCATTTGGCTCTTAGGTCTTTGGAACTTGTTTGCAGGAGAGGTTTAGAAGAATTTGGAGATGTGTGTGGGGGGAAGTCCTAGAGGACTTGAGGGACAGTTCTGGTGAAGTAATGAAGACAAGAACACCACTGCCAATTGAAATGTTGCTGGGACTCACAGGGTTTCAGAGTAAAATGTTGCCTTTATTGGACTTTGGATCAGAGATGATTTATATTATATCCTAGCAAAGAGATTGTCTGAATTTTGTCCATTCCCTGAGGACTTGAGTGAGACTGAATTTAAAAGTAATTAACTTGACAGAAGAAATATCATGAAGGCAATGATATCTAGCGGGCATGGCATGGTTATTGCTTGCTGCATTCAGCCAGATTTATAGAAAAATAGAGATAAAGCCAGAACAGGAAGATCTGCAAAATATACACTTTAAAGAGACAAAAGGCCATGGAAGTAAGGGCTTTCTAAAGTTACCATGAAGGGGGCTGGTTTGGACAAGGAGACCATAAGTATTAAAGAGATAAGTGTCCTTAAAGAGAATAGTAAAGATGGCCTGGAGATACAGAAAGAGTTGTCCAGACCCCTCCTATCTAAGGCCTTGGTGCATGAAACTAAAAATCCATTTGTAAAGGGAGTTTCTGAAAAGCTGAGTGTTTTACTGATGTCCTGCTGTAAAGGGGCAGCCCCAGGAAATTGTTTCTTGACCTGGGCATACAGAGGCCACCACTGCAGCCATAGTCCAAAAGGGCTCAGCTATGTCTCGAGTTAACAACAATTTTTGGCATCATGCACATGGTGTTCATTTTGAAGACATGCAGAATGCCAGAGTTCAGGGGTTATGGAGGTTGCCATCAAGATTTCAAAAGATAGCCTGCCAGGCCAGGCAATGTGTACCAGGATTGGATGCTCTGCAGAGATCCAGTAAAGGGTTTATGCATGTTTTGTGGGTGGAGCCTAAGCAGCAATGGGGACCCCAGGATGCTGGAGATGACAGCAACATGAAAAATCTGCCAGTGGAAGTTCCCTCTTGGAGCCATGTGGGTTACAACTTATAGGACCAGAGAAACAAAGCCACCCAAGCCTGTCTGAGTCCAGATGATGTCAGATGCCAGATTTCTTCATTGGTGCCAGATGCCGGACTTGAACTGACACTTTTTTTTTTTTTTTTTTTGGTCTTTCTATGGACCAATCTTTCTGTGCTCCCATCTTTCCCTTTAGGAATGGGAATGCTTACTCTGTGCCATCATGTGCTATGTTATAAGTATGTAAACTGTTTTTTGTCTTGGGGGGACTACAGCTACATTTGCTTTCAGTCTCAGTGGAGACTTTGGACTTTTTAGCACAATTGAGACTGGTAAGACTTTGGGGACCTAAAAGTTGTACTGAATGCACTTTGAATTATGAGATGGCCATGGACCTTTGGGGGGTCAGGGACATAGTGTCATGATTTTAATATAAAATGTTCCCCCAAGGTCATGTGTTTTAACGTTTCTTCTCCATCTGGTAGTGTTTGCGGAGGCCATGAAACTTTGGGAGGTGGGACTCAGCTTTGCAGAAGTGGTCACCGAGGGATGGCTTCTGGAAGTTTTTTACCCAGATCTGCAGTTCTGGGACACTCTGCCTCCTGCCCAATGATGTCATGAGGACATCTGATACAGTCCCTGCGTCCACCACTGCCATGCCTCTCCTGCCGAATTATGGACTGATCCTCAAACTGTGAGCATTCAATAAACCTTTTCCTCCATAACTTTGTTCGAGTTGTTTTTCCTGTTACAGTGAGGACAGCTGATTAATACACTAATCAATAAATAACATCAGGAAAATGGGATATTCATATATAAAAAGTTATACATTTCTATCTCACATAATTCCCACAAATAAATTTCAGATGGATTCAAGAGCTAAAGGCTAAAAAAACGGTAAAGGTATAGGAAAAACATAGAAGACATTATTTTTATACTATTGAATTGGAGAAGACTTTCCTAAATAAGATACAAAGTACAAAAACAATAAAAGAAAATTTTAAAATAGTAATAAACCACACCAAAAACAAAGTTAAAAGTTAAAGAAGGAAAATATTTACAACAGCTAGGAGAGGTGGCACACAGCTGTAGTCCCAGCATTCTGGAGGCTGAGGAAGAAGGATCATGTGTTCCAGGCCAACCTGGGCTATGTAGTAAGCTTGAAGCTAGCCTGAGCTATATAGTGAGACCCTCTTTCAAAAAATTAACATATATATGTACATATATGTACACACACACACATATATATATAACAAAGGATTAATATGCAGAATATAAAAAAGAATTTATAAGGAGTGCAAAGTGTAACAGTACATTTGTTGGCCCATCAGACAGGCAAACAATAAAATAATATTTAGTCTTAATAAGAGTACAAATCAATCTTTTTGAAGTCTTTTTGCCATTGTATCAAAATTTAAAGCGTTCATATCCTTTAACCCCAGAATTCTACCTCTAAGAATCAGAGATATACATGTGAATAGAGATATACATGAGAAGTTTATTGAATCATTGCTTGAAGAAACTATAGAACTGGAAACAACCTAAATATTCCTTAAGAATGATTGCTTACATGGATTTTCTACCATGGAATACTATGCAGCAATTAAAGAGGAAAGTAAATTTTTATGCACTAGTATTCAATATGTCTAAGATACACTTGTTGGAATGGGTGAATTATAGAACTATATGAGCCAATTTACGTTTTAAAATAACATTTAAAAAGACCTTCTACAAGGGAGGTGAACATGGGCAATGCACAATAATATGCATATGTGGAAATGTCATAATGAAACCCACTAAAAATCTGTAGTAACTAAAACAAAGAAAAAAGACTCTCCACCCTCATAGTCAATGCATGTGTGTGTGTGTATATATATAGAAAAATGTCTGAATGAACAGACCAAACAACAGTTTCACATAAAAGGAGGAGTGATACTAGAAGTGGTGGTGATGGAGCATGCCAAAAAATGTAGGAATTTCAAAAAAGGTACAAGAGGAAAAAATGATTATGAAATCCCACAATTCAAAATTATTGTTACCCTTCCATGTAATTTGCATACAGATACACACATGAGTATCTATACCTCTTTTTTTCCATGAAATGGGGTCCTTCTACAATGCTCTTTTAACAAGTTGCTTTTTTTGTTTAACCATATACTATGCACCATTTTTCATAACAAAAATTGCTTATTTAAAAACATAAATTGAGTATCATGGTACATGTCTGTAATCCCTGTTACTGAGGAGACTGAGGCAAGAGGATCACAAGTTTGGGGCCAGAGGAAACCGGTGCAACTTAATGAGTCTCTGTTTCAAAACTAAAATAAAAAAAATACAAAAGGGGCTTTGGTGAAGCTCAGTGGTAGAGTACTTGCCTAGCATGCATGAGACCTTGGGTTCAACATCCCAGTACTAAAAAAACGAATGATAGTGCTTATTACAATACATCTGAATTCTTTAATGTTCTTTTAAGATAGTATTTTATTGCTGCATAGCATTATCTTTTAAGTATATAACAGCATTGCTCATTTAGGTAAGTATTTTGATATACAAGGGAGAAATAAGGAAATAGTGCCTACGTCTATAATGAAATTGTGATATTTTTCAAAGAACTTTCTATCCAGAGGTTCAGGCTTTTACAGAGACACTTTAAAACCTGTGGGTGTAGACTGGAACATGAACAGAGAAGCAGGTCAATGACTCTTTTTATAAAGTTTTGTTGAAATACATAACACATTCTTGATATATATACAAGTACATTTTCTTACTCTATTTCTTGTCTATTTAGAATTTTACTCTATTTTTTGTCGGTTCAAATCATGACATAAATAGCATTTACCATTCAAGTTTCCTTTGCTTAGACCTCCTGTGCAGGCAGCCATTGCCTCTGCTTAAATTATGCTTGTCAAGAAAAAAGTCCCAATTGCCAGAGAGACTTTCAGTATTTCCACAAAATTTACCTTTTAGGTGGAATAGCATCAATCGCTATTAGAATAAGGGCTAAAAGTTTATAAATATATATAATAGTGGAATGTATCACAAATGCTATTTTTCATAATAAAAAGCTTGGATTTCTCCTGAATTTCCTGTGTTTCATGACCAAATTTTATGAATTTTGATACAGTTTCTTTGATAAAGTGTTACTTGGACATTATGCCATGTTTCTTCTTTGGGGAATGAATCTGAATATTCAGACTCAATTGCTTCTTTTAATGGACTCTTAATAATGTTCCTCTTCAACTTTTACGTTATAATATCTAAACTACTAACCCCAGGTAGTGAGAAGGGCAGTGATCTGATTAAACTAGAAAATCCAGGTTCTAGTTTACTGAACTCTAGCACACCCACTGTTGCAGAATTTGAGGAGAGACCAGTGACCTGGCAATTAGGACATCTGGGTCTTGATCTTCATTCTGTCCTTGTTCATGCAACACTAATGCTACTCTTAGTGTTTTTCTATATTCCAGGAACTTTGATGAGCACTTCACGGGAGATTTTCTCATATTCATTTGCACAAAAATCATACAAAGTACTATCGCTATTCCCATGTAACAAGCAAGGAAACTGATAACTAGAGAGGCTGAAGGAACTTGCCAAGAGTTACAGCTAATAAGTGGAGAAACTAGGATTTAAATCCACATCTCTATAACTCCAAACTCTTAAATACTACATTGTCCTCTCTCTCAAACTTTAAGACTTTGGGAAGTTATTTCTTCTCTCTTATCCTTAGTTTCCCCATATACAAAATTAGGAGATTGGACTGGAAGTAAATGGTCTCATAAGATTTCCTCCAGGTCTTTCACTTTCACCACTTTTATTCCTTTAGAATAACAATTTATACTCCATTCCATGTCTTCAGACTTGAGTATTAGAGATGCTCAGATATCTGTTTTCTGAATAAATGTTTTGCAACTGTTTCTTGTGATATGTTCTTTTAATGTCAACATTAAATTTAAAAAAGTGTAATTTCCCTTAGTGTTACATACTGAATAGAGTTAAGATGGGTTTGTGGGTGGGCTGCATGGCTCTCTATCTTAACTCTACTATAGCTTGCCAAAATGTTCCTGCTGCTACAACCTCATACTACTGAATACTCAGAAATTTAAAGGAGACAAAGGAAGGGATAAAGTCGGAGGACCATAAGCCATCCCAAGATCCCATCAGGAGAGGCAATTCAAAATCCCTTATTAGGAACCATCACTTTAATATCCCACGCCTAGCTCTACTTAGCCTTCTCAATTCTAAATATAAGTATGTGCTGAACACACATGATATTTTACATTTCAAGAGGATATTATCCCTTTTACAATGTCTTAATTTGGATCACTCAGGCATTTTCTAAGATATTACTAAAGATCTACATTTTCAAGCCAGGCCTGGTGACTCACACTTGTACTCCCAGCAACTTGGGAGGCAGAGGCAGGAGGATCGCTAGTTCAAGATCAGAGGCAGTCTGTGTAGCATAGCAAGACCCTGTCTCAAAAGCTAAAAAAATGGGCAGGGGGTGCAGCTCAGTGGTACAGTACTTGCAAAGCATGCAAGAGCAAGGCCCTGGGTTCAACCCCCAGTACTACACACACAAAAAAATCTATGTTTTCTGACTTTTAAGGCATGTACCAAATCTTAAATTTGGTAGGTTTACAACTTAGACATCTAACTAAAAGAAACAAACTATTCACCATAATCTTTTGGTCTAAAATATTGTGGTTATGTATTATTAATGAAAAAATATAAGTCCAGTGTAAAGAAATATATTTGAATGGAAATTTCATATAGAATTGTTGGAGCAATCTGTTAAGTTCTACAAGTAAGATGGTACAATATTTACCAAATAATCTTCACTTTAAGTACAACACACTTTATCCCAAACATATATTCTTGCAATGTTGTGCTCAAATTGAGTTTACCAATCCATAGCTTCCTTATTATGTCAACAATTTATAATGACTTTATTTTTAATTTGATCTTCATCTGATGGTGGTTCCACTGTACCACACCTACATCTGTCTGTCTAGAAGTTAATAATGTGTGAAGAGCTAACATGTGCCATCTGGGAACACCTAAGAATTCTTCCTTTTAAAAAGTCTGAACTCTTTGGTAAAGAAGAAAACCGTTTTGTAATGAGCACAGTCACACTTCAAAATGTACATCTCAAGTCTAGCAGCCATATATTATCTTCAAAAGATCTGAAAGACAAATGTTATTCAAAGTTCAGCTTATCTGTCCATACAGTATTCAAGACCAGATAAATGACATTTCCTGCAAGCAAATTTCCCAATCATAATACAGATTAATAGAAAGCAGTTTTAACTTCTACACAAATCTTTTTGGTGCTATTGCAAAAGCTCAACCAAGGAAACTACTTTCTGGTACACTGCCCACTTATGACTTAAGAATTCTAATCTCCTTAGAGTATAGAACTCAGGATATGTTTTGCTTTGTACAATTATCTATCTGGAAAACCATTTTTAAAATGTTTACATATTGTGCTAATAGCTTCCATACTAACAAAGGTGGATTTCTCCAAAACCTTAAGCCATATTTGGACTTAAGGGCATTTTAAAAATCTTATTCCAGCATGGGAGAAGTACTTGGCAATCCACCCCTGAAACAATCCGCCATTGAATGCCCTATGACTAGCAGAGAAGCACTGACATATTGCTGGGAATGGCATAGTGTCAGGGAGTATTTACTTCTATTGTACATAGGGTTGCTATAAGTGGGACCTGACTAGATGGTACCTAACAAAAACAAATTCCAGTACAGCTATGATGGAAAATAGTATGGGGTCTCCTCAAAATATTAAAAATGGAACTACCATATGATCCAGAAATCCTAATACTCAGTCAATATCCAAAGGAAACGAAAATTGTATGTCAAAGAGACATCTGTACATTCATGTTCATTGAGGCACTATTCACAATAGTCAAGATTTGGAAACAACCTAAGTGTCCATCAGCTGATGAATGGATAAAGAAAATGTAGTACATATGCACAATGGACTAGCCAGCCTTTAAAAAAAAACAAAATCCTTTCATTTGTGACATGATTAAAAATGTAGATCATGAAGGAATAGAGAGACAGGTACTACATGGTCTTGCTCATATGTGGAAGATAAAATGTCGATTTCACAGAAGTTAAGAATAGAATGGTGGTTACCAGAAGCTGGAGAGAGAGGGAGGAGGAAAGGTTGATCAATAGGTTTTAAGTCACAGTTAGAATTTCTGGTGTACTATTACATAGTACCCCTACATGGCTGTCTGCTTGTCATGGTGTGGGGGCTTGCATGTTGCTGTGATGTCGAGAGCTATGCCACCAGTATCTCAGATACCAGCAGGGCTAAGCATGGTGGACAGGTTTCAGCTGAGCTTCCTATCCCTGAGCTTCTATCCCTAAAATAGACTAGGGAGAAATCCTGGTAGCCTACTCCTGAAATAATCAGCCACTGAAAATCCCATGAATAGCAGAGAAACCCTGACAATAGTGCTGAGCATGGTGCAGTGTCAGGGAGTGTTTCACTCTGTTGTATATAGGGTTGCTATGAGTCACGCCTGACTTCAACAGCACCTAACAACACAACAGGCTGGAAGGCATTCAAGAAATGACTGGGGAAGTGTTGCCTCCTCAAAGAAGAGTTGACCTTAATGATGGGAATGGAGTAACATCTCTGGGACCTCCATTTGCAAATGTGGAACAACTCAAAATGAGAAGAAATACAGTGGCTTTAACAATGGACTCACATAAAAAAGTGTCAGGGCTCGGCTCAGGCTCGACAGAGGTCAGAGCCTTGCCCAGACACCACGTGGGTATCGGGGACCCACTGAACCAGGTTGGTGTTATGGCCGGTGGCGCCAATGAAGGACCTTGGGAGATCTTCAACGGAAAAACAGGAAAGGAAGGTTTATTGGGTGCTCCCCAAGTGGGGTGCAACAAGCAAGCAACCCCTAAGGAAATGCTATTAAGTGCTGGCTCTAAGCCTGTAGCATAGAATGCTGCAGGCTGAGTGCTGGAACAGCTCAGCCTTAAAGGCACAGCTACAGCAGCCAGTGTTCCGTTGGGCTGGTGGTCAGTTGGTCTTGACTCTTGCAGCTCGCCTTCTTTGCCTCCCTCCTTTCCAGGGATGGGAGGAATTGTGAGCCTCTTCGTGGCTTGATTGTAGCCTTCGGCGCTTCGGGGGCCCCTGGTCTTGACCATGTTGGCTTGCTTGAAGAGTCCACTGGAGTAGGGAGCGCTGGTCGAGGTGATGGGTCCAGGTGGCAGTTGAGGGACTGCCAGAAGTGGTAGGGTAGAAGGGGGTCTGGGAGCCCTGCTTATATAGGGTCCCGGAGCGGGGGCATGTGACTGGGATTAGCCACACCTGACAGGTACAGCAGGTAAACTGACATATCTGCCAGATGGGGACAGTTATCTAATGAAACTGCCAAGGATAGCCAATCAGGATTAAGGTAGTTGGGGCAGGCCAGGCTGGTCAGGCGCCATCTTTGCTCACTCGATGGGAGGGGTAGGTTTGAGTGAGTAAGATGTGGCTCTGGGGTCAACTAGGGGTCAATCCCTCAGGCTGACATGAGGGACCCTAGCTATGGGGTAGATTTTAAAAATCCCCAACAAAAAAGATCGTGTGCATGGCACAATTTTGGGTTTTATTTGGTTCTATAGCAAAGAGTTGCTATGAGTCTGACCCGACTGGATGGCACTAGCAACAACATTGCATAGTAGGGTGCCAAGAGATAGCAAAAATGTCACCTGTTGATTACATGTCATATCTGAATTATACTTTATGAAAACATTAGTGCAATCTAAAATCTGAGTTCACTATTTTTGGAGGTCCCACGTATCACCTAGGAATTTGGTGTTGGAATACTAAGGAGAATAATCTATATTTTTTAAAATGAAATTATTTTACGAACACTTGCTAATTACAAAACAATTTTAAAACTAAAAAGCTGTGTAAAATTAGAAATTAAGCTATTCTTTATTCTTGCTCCATGAATCCTAAACTCTTTCCCTAACATAATCAGTATTATCAATCTGGTATGTATACTTCCCAAACACTTGCTATGATGTGCATATAATGTGCAATGCACATGGGGTTTTGTTTTGGTTTTTAGCGAAATCAATATACTTATTCTTTAACTTGATCTTTGAATATATGTTGGAGAAACATTACATGAAGATAAATCTCATTTTAGCAGCTGCACAATATTCTACGCTACTGAATTCATGTATTAATTTAACAAACTCTTACTTCCAAAAGTAAAGAAAATCATGTATTTTGTATACATGTACAAGACTTTCTATAAGCTGTTTTTAGAAGTGGAAATACTTGACCACAGGCTATCTGCATTTAGTTCTGGCAGGTTCTGCTGAATTACCCTTCAAAAAGCCTGTAACCAATCTATACACTCTTATCCAGGATTTTTGTGTGTATCTTTTCTTATACGCTCACCACTATGGCTACTATCAATCTTTTCGATTCTGCCAACTTGAGGAGCAAAATGTATCTCTTGGGTTGGTGCACATTTTCTTGTTATGAGATAAAGCACCATTTCATAGCTTTAAGATGTTCAGCATTTGTAGAGCTTTTAGGTTTTACTGGCATATTAAAATGTTACTTAAATGAAAGTGTGGGCAAAAAATTTTACTTTTACAAACATGAGAAAAATATTATGCTGATAACACTTAAAAGATCAACAGCTTATATTATAAATGGGAAGAGAAAGTTAAGAGAATTTCATCATTTAAAGTTCAATAAAGAAACCCTCTGCTGAATTGGCACTGTTGCATAATTTTCCTGTGGAGACATAACAGGAATGTCTATTCACCTCAAATAGACAGGGCACAGACAGATTAGAGAAGGGGTTCTGTCAAATCTAGCTTGGTAAAGCAATGAGTTTATTAGAGTTACTTACAAGAGCATGGGTGACTCCCTAGCAGCCTCATCTGATGGGCTGCTACACTACCAGGAAAATACAAAGGAGTACCACCGGAGGAATTCTACACCAGTCAATTGTTTGCCTCTTATATAGTGGTGAATGTCATAGGTCCTTTACCATTACAGACCTAACTACAGCTAGGTGATTAATCCTATTTTGTGACCGTGACTGTGGGCCAAGGACTCCTGTAGGTCATCACAGCTGCTTTGTTTCCAGAGGAAACAGCCAGAATACAGATTCATTCTTGTTATTTTTCCCCACACATGAGAAGTCTTCACCAGAATAATTCATTGCTGCTTCTACATCAGCTACAGTGTCCATTTCTAATTAATATTTCATTTAGGGGTCAACTGTCTCATTGGTAAAAGGAGGATTTACACATGTAAGTCCTATTAACATCAATAGGAGTTGCCAGCATAAATCTTCCTGCAGTGATAGGCAAAAGACCCTATAGTCTACTAGGACCCAAGTTCTAATGATTACCTGTCAAATCGTCCTAAGAGTCATCATCGCCAGAAAGAGCACACGTGGCAACTTGTATGGCAAGGGCATCTCACTGCAGCCCCACAGCTAACCTGTACACTAATGGAAAGAAGAGTGGCCTTCAAAATGTTGTTGGAATGCTAAGTGTTAAACTATTTAAGTGTTATTTTAAAAAGCTACCACTAAAGAGGAGAATTCAAACATATCAAAGCACTTGTTTAAAAAAAGTGTGAATACTGTATGAGCTCCAAGGTGCTTGAAGGATAATACAGCTACTTGCTTAAAATTCAATTAACCTTCCTTTTCTTAAACTTCTTATTTATTAATAATCTCACAGACAAATTGCCAGTTTTGGAAGAGTTCTGTTATCTTTTGAATATGTTCTGTCTGAGCTTTAGAAACTACTTGAAATTGACAGAAAATGTCAGTCTGCTTTAATGGTTTGATTCAAAAACAAATCATAGCTCAATGCATGATTTCTGCTTAAAAAGAACTTTGGCAGTCTCTTGTCTCTTCTAAGTAAGCTGCTGGGGACTCAAACATCTCAGAGAAAATCATTTCCGGTTTTCATCACCAAAGAAACATGGAAAACATTGCAGGTTCTCATCCTCTAAGTGAGATGTAAAAAGGTTGTATATAGTCAACTGACTACACAATCAGAGCCCATGCTTTCTAGCCTCCATAGCACTGACCTCAAACAGAATGAAGTCCTGTCTTTGAGACTAATGTCAATGCTGGCATCTTGAACAGTTCACTATAGAAATGAAATCCATGTATTTGATAGCCTTTCTCACAAACTTAATGTAGCTGGCACATGCCTGGAAATGAAATCAAATATACAGCTGACAACTGAATATTTAAATAATAGGCTACAATTTAAAAAAGTAAATCCAGTTCAAGACAATCTTTAATTTCTTAGCATATATACAAAATTTTAATATGAAAAACTAGGACACTGTATTTGAAAGGCTTGAAAAGTCTTTATTTCCTCTGAAAACTTACTGTTATAGTGTGCAAATTATGAATTATAGTATATACATGCTTTTTAAAATACATATAAGAAAGTTTACTGAGAGTAAAAGATAAATTATTCAATACTAATAGCAGTAAGTAACTGATTTGAAAGAAAACTGTTATAGTTCCTGCTTTAAATGATTACTTCTACTTAGCAATTAATCTAAATAAAGTTTTATGGAACTTTTTAGGACTTTAGACAAAGGGTAGTCAATACAGGGAACTATAGCCTTGACAGAAATGAATCAGTAATCAAGTTAATAATCATGGATATAATTTTAAGCAAAAGATTACCATACCAATCTCAGAAACTACCACTGTTCTAGAAGTTATCCATTTTGCTATAGAAAATATATAAATTGACCTTTATTTTATATATGATTTCTTGGGCAGGCATACCAACTAGGAAAAAATACAAAAGGAACATAGGATTAGTTATTGATTCTCTTGTCAATCACTAAACTAAATGATATCATAATTTTTTGGTTAATAAGAAGCATGCATAACTGAACATTTTAAACACAGGAATCAGAAATGATAACAGCAACTTTCAAGATTTTCAGTTACTGAAATTTTTGCATATGTACAACATACTCATTTTATTCATGTGCCTTTACAGCTTAAGGTTTTACAACAAAACCAAAAGTCTTCTTCTTTGACTTAAAACTATGAAAACAAATATTTATTTGCAGTAATTAACTGGAGAGAAAGCTCTTAGAATAATTTCTATTACATTCTGAGGCAATAGGAACTATCTAGAATTAGTTGTATAGTATTTTAATCATGACTAATCATATTCAGGAGTTTTTAAAAACTTCAACATTAGTAAGTGACCTAGAAGAGAGTCTGATGTCAAATGGATAAAATGGGGGACAATATGGGCTGAGCCATGAGAGCACAAAATTGCTCCTAAATTTTTCTAGCTATGGACAGCTACGGTAAGGCTATTATAATTTTTCTAGTTATTCTAAGCCTACTCTGATTGTCTGTTTACATAAATGTGCATGCTATATTCAGGAGCCTTAACTCTAACAAAGTATACTATCTTTACTGGTGCAACTTACTGCAATTGTATTCAGACTTGATACTCTCCTCTAAAGGAAACTTTTATATTGCTGGTATGGAGAGGCAGGACCAATATCTTGTACACTTGTAGGTATGTCCTAGGCATTTAGTGCATGCCCTGGTTGGGCTTCAGCAAACATGACTTGACATAAGAAAAATCTGAATCCTTGTAACAGAGTAGGTTATAATGTGATATGACTGTCCCTGACTTGTGTGACATAAAAAGGGAAGAGAGGAAAAAAGAGTACTAAAGAGATGGGGCTTGAGGGGTATACACTAAAGAGGTGGGGACAGGAGCAGCAGCCTAAGAGGCTGGAAAGTTTTTCCTTTCTTCTGGATTCAGCTCTGAGGGGATTAGAAAGGTGAGGCAAGAGCTGCATTACTTAGCTCTTACTGTTTCCTATGAATCTGTGACCTGTTATAGCTAGCTTCTGTTAAGACCTTCTCTGAAACCTGGAGAGGTCAGGGACCAGCTGCAGATGTGTAAGAACTATGTGCTTTCCACTGGAGCCATGGCTCCCAGACAGGCAATACTGGCCAGACCATGAGACAAGAAACGTCAAGTTTATTTATTTATAGGCAGTTCTAAAATGAAACTTCGTTCTGCTGTACATAGGGTTGCTATGAGTCAGTTCTGACTCGATGGCACCTAACAACAACAACATGACCAAACTATTTCTCAAAAAAGTAGACCATTAGGGTTTGGCCTTGGGAAAATTTAACTATAGGCACTGTTACTATAACTAGATTTGCTACCTATGCAGAGACCTCACATTTTTAGGTGGAATGTGTATTAGGGTTTATCAACTGCCATATTTTATTCAGTTCTTGATAGTTTTAGGTTACTTAGCAAAAAAGGAATATGAAGAATTTATGGTGTATTCCTTAGTAAGATTTCAAAACCACAATTCAATGTGCTACATTTAATGGCCTTCACATATTATTAAGTACTAATTTATGAAATTATCTTGCATTTAAAAAGCTTATTGCAATAAAAATAACACTGTGATCTATTTTGTTAGGGAGTTGACAGCAAATAACTTTTGCTGCATGTGGTTTTTGGATATTCATCCTTGAGTCAATGGGAAAATTCTGAAGTATTTTTTTCCAGGAAAATCATTTCAAGGATGTCACTGTCTTTATCTGCACAACCATTCTCATACAGTAGGCATGTTGTTGTTGTTAGGTATCATTCAGTCAGGTCCAACTCAGAGTGACCCAATTTACAAGAGAAGGAAACACTACTTGACACTGTGCCATGCATGGCACTATTATTAGTGCTTCTTTGCTATTCATAGGGTTTTCCATGGCTGATTATTTCGGGAGTGGACTGCCAGGCCCTTCTCCCAAGCCTGTAGCATATGGTATTCCTAGGCGGTCTCTCATTCAAGAACTAACCAGGCCTGACCCTGCTTAGCTTTGCGGTCTGACCAGATTGGATGCCAGGATGGTATGGCTGTAGGCACAGTAGGCACAATATTACTATTTCTACTTTAAGTCTGGAGAAACTGAGGCTCAGAAGTTAAACAATTTGCTTAACATTATCAGTAGCATAGCCAGGACAAAATTACATCTGTAGACAACTAGGCTAGTGCTCCAGTTAAATACAAATGAGCCTACTGAAATGTTTCCTTCCTCTCTTTAATTTCATCATTACTGAGCTTTCCTAGTGTGCAAAAGATTCACATACAAGTCATTATTAATGTTTAAAAACACTTCTGCACAATGGACTCTTCATTTATAAAACTGTCTTTTCAGTTCTTAATGTAGAAAATAGAACAAACTTGTATTCCAAATGTAGGTTCCTGCCTGGATCATGATACTGTAATTTTTCTCCACTGAATTTACATATGCATTTATATTTTATGCCATTGTTCTATTATACAAGAAGAAAATACAATCCGAATAATCAAAAGAAATATGTGAACTAATTCTGAAGATGTGGCTTTCAGATAAAGATCTAAAGTGGCAAACAAAAGTTGTCCTAACACCACAGAATAACAATGCATAAGATTGTTTTCCTATGTGTAGCTATATTCCTGGGAATCAGTCCATTGATAATTTTCATCTGCTAATCTCACAAGTTTAGTATTTTAAAACAGGCAAGTCAATGTGCTTTACAAGTGTTTTATGTTCTTGGAATGTCCTCCTTAAAGAAAATTCCCTTTTGGACTTCTATGACCTGTTTCTTCTTATAATTCCTCTATATGTCAACTGGCTGCTGCTTTCTCATATTTTAAAACACTTCTTCCATCAAGAAGACTCTGAGGCCAGAAGGAATGTCCAAAGTGGGGTATTGGGTTTGGTGTGTAGCCATTATTCAGAGGGCTCTTCTAGGTTTCCCAGGTTTGTACTTTCCTTGGGAGTCTCTGAGTTGGCTTCTGGTATGGCACAGGACTCTGAAGCCTCTGGTTGTGAACTGTCTCCATCAAGGACAATGTCTTCAGGATTTGGTGGGGGAGGGCAGAAGTCTTCATTGGGGCAGATTTGTTGGTAAAGTGTTTCAGCCTGGTCAGGGATGAAAGAACAAAATAGTTTGGTAACATCAGCTTAAAATGTATTTGAATTGCTGACACTATCTAAAAAACAATTGAAAGTGTTATCCTTAAAAACTTCTTTAGCCAGGTTCTAATACATTGTCGTTGTTAGGTGCTGTCGAGTTCGGTCCGACTCATAGCAACCCTCATAAGATTTTCAATGGCTGACTGTTTCAGGATTGTACTCCTACATCCTTCTCCCATTTTTGTGGTGCTGGGGATCGAATTCAAGTCTGCAGAAATTGTGAAGCAGCATTCTACCAACTGAGCTAAACCCCACCCCTTCTAATACACATGACCTTCTAAAACATTGCTTTCACTATTCTGTGACTCATCTCCCTCTAATTCTGTACATGTATTCAGGTCTACCTTTGAAGGATGCCAATGAATGATCGGGTTCATTATCAAGTTTTCAGACTGTTGTGAACTTAAGCACGTATATCAACAGAAAAGGCCTTCAGCCATGGCCCTGTGGCATCCAATCCTGTCAGATCTCCGAAGCTAAGCAGGGTCGGGCCTGGTTAGTACTTGGATGGGAGACCGCCTGGGAACACCAGGTGCTGTAGGCTTGGGAGATGGACCTGGCAAACCACTCCCAAAAATCAATCCACCATTGCAAACCCTATGAACAGCAGAGAAGCACTGACAATAGTGTTTCACCTGTTGTACAGAGGGTGGCTATGAGTCAGATACCCACTCAATGGCACCTAACAACAATAACAATCAACAGAAAAACAATTTCCCTTAATATTCTTTATACAATTTTCAATAAGGCCTACTTGTGATATGCAGTCCCATTTTATTTGTTATTAGTTTGTTCAAATGCAGAAAATTCTTCATTGTTTGCTCAATGACTTACTTTTCTGATATAATTTCGCTCCTCACAGGCTTCAAGAAGTACAGCATAAGCTGGGCACTGTGGCAGACACTGTAGTCCCAGCTACTTGGAAGGCAGAGACAGGAGGATCACAAGCTCAGGCCAGAAGCAGCCTGTGCAACTTATTGTGATTCTGTCCCAAAATACAAAAGGGTTGGAGGTACAGCCCATGGTAGAGAACTTGCATGCCTAGTACATGTGAGGCCTTGGATTCAAACCCCAGTACAGAAAAAAATTTTAAAAAGAAGAAGGAGGAAGAGGTACAGCACAGTGTTTAGGGTCATGGACTATGAACAGATGGCAAATATTGGCTCTCCCACTTACAAGCTATGTGATTTTGGTAATGCTTACAAGGCTTCTGGGCCTTGGCTTCCTCATCTATAAAATGGAACACAGTAAGCCTCTATCTATGGTAGTCAAGATTAAGCTGAGCTGAGAATAGTAGGATAAGAGAATAAAAAAGGAAATGTAATCTTAATAACAGATAAATAGACAGATAGTGAATGGGGGGCAATTATACACTTCACTGTCAGTTAAGGATCCCTATCATGCTAGGGGCTAGGATTTAGCTCAGTTGGTAGAGCTCTGTGCTGCAGTCTCTGAGGTCCTGAGTTCAATTCCCAGCACCACAAAAATGGGAGAAGGACCTGGCAATCCACTCCCAAGGCAATCCTGAAACAGTTTGCCATTGAAAACCCTATGAGGGTCGCTATGAGTTGGATACCGACTCGAGGGCACCTAACAACAACAACAACAACAACAACAACAACAATAACAACAACAACAACAACAACATGCTAGGGAGTTTACACTCTTCCACTGGCAAGAGAGTGTCATTAAAGGGCCTTACAATACATGTTAGTTTTAAAATCCATAGTGTTTTTCTGTACTGCTTCCCCTTGTTCCTGATGACGCAGGTCATCTATTAAGGAAAGAGTAAAGAGTAAAAAGAGTAAAGAGTGAATAAATTATGGCCAACAAATCAAACCTGGACCGTCTCTTGGTTTTGTAAATAAAGTTTTATTGTAATACAGTCATTCACTTATCTACTATCTACAGCTGCTATTGCACTAAAATGGTAGGGTTGAATAGTTGCTATAGAGACTGTATGGGTTGAAAAACCTCAAATACTCACTATCTGAACTCCTGAATCAGGTGGTTAAAACATATTCTCTGAGGGTGGGTGGAAGAATAATAAATAGGAGCTTTGGAGCTTTTCTGTGGGTTTGAAAGAAGGGATAAGGAGAAGAGAGGAGAGGAAAGTAGTTTCATTCCCTCTTGGGTATGCTTCAAGGGTATATATTTAGACATGATATTTACTATGGACATATATTTTTAAATTTTAAATATTTAGTTGACAAAAAATTTTATATGTATACTGGGGGTGCCAAAAATGTATACAAGTTTTAAGACATGTTATCTATATACTACTTTCTGAAACTGAATTGAGTTATGTAGCAATATATACTATGAAATTCACTCAAAAGTTGCCATTAACATCACCATCCTACAGGCAGGAAGGTCAAAGAAAATGGCAGAAGCATGGTTGTCGTTCAAGGAGCACAAGACAATTTTAAAGTGGTACCTGAAATCTGAGAATGCTGTGGAAGCCTATCAATAACAGGTGTGAGTATGCAACAGAACTTCCAAATGTCTAAACAACTACACACACTTGTGATAAGTTTGAGATGCATGGTACTGTTCAGAGAGTATCTGGGAACCCTCACAGAGCAAAAAGTCCTGTTTCTTCTGCTATGGTAACCAGTTTGAGGACCTCTTTTAATTGCAGAAGTCAAGATGATTTGTATTCTTCATTTGTTTTTGGTATACACTAAGTATTATAATTTTAACAGAGTTTTTTCCTTTCAGAAAATCTGTACATCTTGTTTGGGCATTTTCTGCATATGCCTGTAGCTGTAGCCCTGTGGCATCTGATCCCGTCAGATCTGGGAAGCAAAGCAGGGTCCTGCCTGGTTAGTACTTGGATGAGAGACTGTCTGGGAATCCCAGGTGCTGTAGGCTTGGGAGATGGACCTGGCAATGCACTCCCCCACAAAAAAAAAAAAAAAAAAAAAAAAAACAATCCGCCATTGAAAACCCTGTGAACAGCAGAGAAGCACTGACAATAGTGTTTCCCCTGTTGTTGGGGGGCTGGGATTTAGCTCAGTGGGCAGAGAGCTGCTCTGCAGTCTCCGAGGTCCCAACTTTGATTCCCACAAAAATGGGAGAAGGACATGGCAACATATTGTTGTTGGTAGGTGCCTTCAAGTCAGGTCCGACTCATAGCAACCCTCATAGGGTTTTCTATGGCTGACTGTTTCGGGATTGCTTTCAGAGTGGATTACCATGTCCTTCTCCCATTTTTGCAGTGCTGGGAATCAAACCCAGGGCCTCGGAGAGTGCAGAGCAGAACTCTACCAACTGAGCTAAACCCCAGCCCCCTTTTATATAATACACACACACACACACACACACACAAATGTATGTTCAAGGTATACAATATGATAACTTGATCTACACTGTATGATTGCCAAAATCAAATTAATTAAAACATCTGTCACCACTCATATCTACCATTTTGTGTGTGTTTGTTTGCATGTAATGAGCATACTTTACATCTGCACTCTTATCAAATTTCAAATAAACAATCCTGTTATTTGTGACAACATGGATGAATCTGGAGGACCTTATGCTGTGTGAAATAAGTTAGGTAGAGGAAGATGAATAGTGCATGATCTTACATGTGGCATCTAAGAAAGATGAACTCATAGATACAAGGAGGAAATGGGTTGTTGTCAGGGGGTGAGAGATAGGAGATATGAGGAAATTGATCAAAAGATACAAACTTTCAATAAAAAGATGAATAAGTTCAGGGGATCTGAAGTCCAGCATGGTGATTATAGTTAATAATACTGTATTGTTTACTATGAATAATTTAAATTACACATTAGAGATGCCTGCTTGGATCTTCACCCTGTGAACTTGCCATTTATCTTTGCCAGAGACACTTACACCCTATTGTAAAGCAGGAGGACCTAGATCAAGGCCTTTCCCTCACACTTCAGTTGTCCCAATGGTCTTTTGTCTCATATCTTGATCACCTTGGTCTGTAAAGGTTCTCCCTCCCTTTTTCTCCTTTCATGCAAACAAATGGCAAATCCTGCCAATTTCATCTTTTATTTCTTGACTGTATCTACCTCTTCCACATTGACATGGCCCATGCATACACCATTTGTCCCAGAGACAACTGTAACAGTTTCTGATCTGGACTAGTCTCCTTGCCTCCTGGGATCTCCCTGTAATCAATCTATCTCTATGCCACCTGCAGTGGGGTCTATGAAAAATGAAATTTTCTTTATTGCACTTTTCAGCTTCAGTCTCCTAAGGAACTCCCCATTGCCAATGGGATAAAATCCCAGATCCTAACTATGGCATACAAAATACTTAAGGTCTATCTTTTGTGGTCTTATCATCTACCACTTTCTCTCACCTCCAGATATCAGATATTCTGCTTCACCAATACCTGTTTATTTGTACTTTCTTAAATATACCATGATGTTTACATTCTAGGTAGGTATGGTTGCTATTCTTTCCACCTGGACTGTTTCAATTCTATTGTCTATCATTAGGATGTAGAATTGCTACCCATCTATTATACCCTTCTGTATATGGTTCCCATTGCTCCTGCACACAGTTTTAACTTGTAGGTTTTAAATACAGGTCAATATATATTAGTAGTGTCTTCAAATTGTAAGTTGTTACATATGAATACAAAGGAATGAAATATGCATATTCAATTTCTATATACTAACAATTAAGAAATGATACAAAGTTTCCAAATGTTAAAATGTAGTATTTTGTTTGAAAAAGAATGAAAAAAGAAAAACATAGAACTCTGCAAAAAAGTAAAATGCTCCAGGGGCTTACATTTTCTATGGCAAAGCCTACATAATGTTCTGAGATATTTTTATAAATAATACTCTTCATTTAGAAAACAGAAATTATCGCTTGTCAATGAGGAGTTTTATGGGTGCTGTAGAGTTGGGTCTGACTCATAATGACAACAGCACTAAACACTCCCCAACTCTGTGCCAGGCACATGATCTTTTTTATGTTTAAGCCCCTTGTTGCAACAACTCTGTCAATCCATGTACTTGAGGGTCTTCCTTTTTTCAATGACCCTCCATTCTCCCAAACACGATATCCTTCTCCAGGGATTGGTCCCTCATGACTTCATGTACGAAGTATGTCAGACGCAGGCTAGCCACCCTTGCTTCCAAGGAGCACTCTGGTTGCACTTCTTTTAGGCTGGATCTGTTGGCTCTTTTGGCAGTCTATGGTATATTCAATAATTTTCTCCAGCACCATAAGTCAAACGCATCAATTCTTCTCCTGTCTACCCTGTTCAATGTTCAGCTTTCACAACCATATAATATAACTGAAAATATCATGGCTTCTGTCAGGCACACCTTTGTCTTCAAAGTGACATCTTTCTAACACTTTAAAGAGGTCTTTTACAGCAGCTTTTCACAATGCAATGTGTCTTTTCATTTCCTGGCTGCTACTTCCATGGGTGTTCATTATAGAACCAAGTAAAGCAAATTCATAGAAAACCTCAACCCTTTATCCGTTTATCATGGAGTTACATACTGACCCAGTTCTAAGGACTTTTGTGTTGTTGAGGTGCAAATGTGAGGCTGTATTCTTTGATCTTCATCAGTAAATATTTCAAATCCTCTTCACTTTCAGCAAGCAATGTTGTGTCATCCGCATAATGCAGGTTGTTCATGAGACTTCCTCTAATCATGATACTGAGTTGTTCTTCATAAAATCCACTTTCTGGGATTATTTGCTCAGGATAGAGGCCAAAGAGGTATGGTGAAAGGACATAGCCCTGACACATACCCTTCTTGACTTTAAACCAGGTGGTGTTTCCTTGCTCTGTTTGAACAACTGCCTCCTTGTCCATGTACAGATTCCTTATGAGTACAATTAAGTGCTATGGTATTCCCATTCTTTGCAATGTTATCCATAATTTGTTGTGATCCACACAGTCAAATGCCTTTGCAAAGTCAATAAAAAATAGACAGACATCTTTTTCATCTGACATCAACCATGATGCCCCTGGTTCCACATCCTCTTCTGTATCCAGCTTGATTTTCAGACAGTTCCCTGTGAATAGATTACTGCAGTCGCTTTTGAGTAACTTTTAGTAAAATTGTACTTGCATGTGATATTAATGATATCATTCAATAATTTCCACATTCGATTGCATACCTTTTCTTGGAAATAGGCACAAATTTGGATTTCTTCCAGTTATTGGCTAGGTAGCTGTGTTCCAAATCTCTTGGCATAAACAAGCACCTCCATCTGTTTGTCAAAACATCTCAATTGGTATTCTATCCATTCCTGGAGCCTTGTGTTTTGCCAATTCCTTCAAGACCGCTTCCACCACTTCTTTCAGTACCATTGGTTAGTGATCATATGCAACCTCTTGAAATGGTTGGTCATCCACCAATTCTTTGTTTATGTGCTCTATTTCCCTTTTGATGAGTTCTATTTTTCCTAAATTCATATTATGCACATTCCATGTTTCAATTGTTAATGAATATTTACAGTTGTTCCTTCTCATTTTGAGTTGTGCCACATCAGCAAATGAAGATCTCTGGGGCTTTAGTATGTACTCTACTTTGAGACTCTACTTTGAGGAGGCAACTGTTCCCCAGTTGTCTTTTGAGTGCCTTCTGACCTGGGGCAGGGGGTCTCATTTTCTGGACCTATATCTGATAGTGTTTCTCTGCTATTCATAGATTTTGTATTGGCTAATTGTTTTGGAAGTTGGTTAGCCATTTCCATCTTCCTAGTCTGTCTTAGTCTGGAAGTGCAGCTGAAATCTGTCCACCATGGGTGACCCTGCTGTTATCTATAATACCAGTGGCATAACTTTCAGCATCACAGCAACATGAAAGCCCCCACGGCTACTTCAACAAGCTGACAGACATGCATGTATAAAAACGTCATAGTGAAACCCACTATTTTCTATAATCAATATATGTTAATAAATGAAAGCAAAAATGGAAAACAGAAGTCACCAATTATTAATTGAAATAGTCATATGATGACATCCTTGAATTAGAACTCATTTTATCCAAATAAATTGGATATTTTATAAATATTATTGATGCTCTTTAAAGTAGGCATAATATTTTCCCCAAATTGACATATGAGATTCAAAGCCATGTAGTAAATTTAAAGCAACTCATACCTAATAGCATAAAATAATTAGAAACCAAACTAATGTTATACTGTTTTCTACTTTGATAATACTTTATACCTGAAGGTTATCTTCTTGGGAAGCAAAATGCCTCATGACAAAATTATCCCTTAATTACAACCTGCTAGGAGCCAGTTTGGGCTGGGATTTAGCTCAGTTGGTAGAGCGCTGCGCTGCAGTCTCTGAGGTTCTGAGTTCAATTCCCAGCACCGCAAAAATGGGAGAAGGGCCTGGCAACCCACTCCCAAGGCAATCCCGAAACAGTCAGCCATTGAAAACCCTATGAGGGTCGCTATGAGTCGGATACCGACTTGACGGCAACTAACAACAACAACAAGGAGCCAGTTGATATCACATTAGCACTTGGATTATAAGCCCTTATTTAAAAGAACTTCCATTCTGGTTTTAAAAAATTAAAGTTTATTCAGAGATAAAAATGACATAAGTATTTTAGAGGAAAACTTGTTGGCAATTTCTGCTTTCAAAAAAACTGTATCACCACAGTAAAAATGAACTTATCGGTTAAAGCTATCAATGCAGATATTGAGCCATCTTAGGGTCCTATTATAATAACAGAACAAATGATGGATGAGAGATGTGATTCCCTGCTTTTGCTTAACATCACTGACTGAATATGATTTTCCAGGATGACAATTACACTCTGAAGATGAAACACAAAGAATTTTGGCAGAGGAGTAGATATTTGGATCATGGTATTGTTCATAAGTTTGCTGTTAATGATTAAAAATTAAAGGCTCATTGAGGCCACTGGCTACTAAAAGATCCCTGCTACTAGTAGGAATGAAGATCCTTGCCTTATGTGGTCTTAGAACAATGTTAAATCATCCATTTATTGATTCAACAGACAAATGTGTCAAGACTGTTTAAGAAAAGTTTAGACTTGTGCATCAAAAAATGTTTCTGCTTTTTTCTTGCTGAAAAGAGTAGAAAAGTGTATTTGTATACACATATGAATCTCCTGCATATTGGAATCACAGTTCACTTTTGACAACTTGAATCAGCCTGTACCTTTTCACAGCCCTGTCCAGGAGCACTGTCACAAACTTCCTTTTATATTTAACATACTCCTCAGCAGCTACAGGGCTGGGATTTAGCTCAGTTGGTAGAGCGCTGCGCTGCAGTCTCTGAGGTCCCGAGTTCAATTCCCAGCACGGCAAAAATGGGAGAAGGGCATGGTAATCCACTCTCAAGGCAATCCTGAGGCAGTCAGCCATTGAAAACCCTATGAGGGTCACTATGAGTCAGATACTGACTCGATGGCACCTAACAACAACAACAGCAGCAGGTATAATACTAGCTCTTGGGACAATGGCTTAGCCAAAAAATTAATGGCATCATGGTAATTCTGAAAAACTATGCTATTCATTCTTTCCCAAGATTAAAAAATGCATTAATATTATTGTAACATTACCTTTTTATGCCTTACTAGTTACATCCATCCTCTTTTTAATGACTCAGGACATCAGGTAAAAAGTCTGCATTTCGCCAGGTGCGGTGGTGCACGCCTATAACCCTAGCAACTTGGGAAGTGAAGGCAGGAGGACCCCAAGTTTGAGACCAGAGGCAATCTGCATAATTTAGCAAGACCCTGTCTCAAAAACTATAAAAACGGGCTTGAGGTGCACCTCATTGGTACAGTACTTGCAAAGCATGCAAGCGTGAGGCCCTGAGTTCAACCCTCAGTACCACACACACACACATACACACACACACATTAAAAAAAAAGTCTGCATTTCGAAATAGTATAGTATACAGACAGGCCAACTGTTTACATCAGAAGAAATATTTCTTTAGAATACTGTCATTGTAGGTTCATTTTTATGAATATGTACTTCTAATATCTTCCATCTTTATTCCCCCAAAGGAACTCATAATTACTCTCTTAAAATTCATCATTATATTCAAGTGACAATATCTGATAAAATATATTTTATGTAGCCTTGTAGTTCATAGAAAAAATATTTATGGGTCAACTGGTATTAAACAAAAGATGCTTTTCTAGTCTCTTCTCCCTCCTCCTAGAGGAAATAAAACCCCTTTACTTTCCCTACCATACCTACTTCTTAATGCAAA
>VMDO01018536.1:0-41880 GCA_007922755.1 Pedetes capensis
GCCCCGTGGTGCAATATTGGATAAATACTTTTCTACAATGATAATTATGGGATTCTAACTTTAAAAATATGTTTTGAGCTTTTAGAGAATGCCCTATCATTAAAGTAGTATTATTCTAATTACATATGTTTGTGAATTACTTCTGCTTTATATTTTGTAATATTCTCATTTATAAACAACTATGTTTTATGAAAATCATCTCAGATACTGTGTCTTGTAATGGTCTGATTAAATGATTTTTTTTTAATAATTATACTTGGTAACCTTCTTGTATGTTTTGTGAAAGCCTAAGAAAGTAAAAGAATCATTTGGTTAAATTTTATTGGGTTCTAGTTTTGATAATAGCTGAGAAAAGATTTATTTTTCCCTGTTAGTTTCTAAGTCTGGAGCAAACAATATATATGTACCTTTTTCTTTTTCTTTTTTGTAACAATTAAGATGACTTATGTTAAATTTACCTTATGGTTGTTCCTAATAGGAATTTTTCTTGAAACATGAATTTATAAAACATTTGGTTATACTATTCTTGCTTAAGTCTTAGTCACAAAGCAATTGTGCAAGTCTCAGAGATTCTTCTGCCTAGTGTTAAATTTCCAAAGGTCTTTTTAAGCTACAAAATAGAAGTTGGAACAGAGGTCATAAAACCTGTATTTCAACTTTAGAAGACTGAATTTCCCAAGTGAAATACACCCATCAACTTAGTTCATAAACAGAGATATAATCAAATTAGTGACAGTAGGGGATGTTTCACATCTGCTACAAGTGCACACAAGAAACCAGAGGAAAAAAGTGATGCAAATGGAAGACACAATTTTCTATATTCTGTTTAGTGTACATATAATCAATTCTATCTTGAAGTCTTTTATTTGGAAAATTTCTAAAATTATAATGTAATCTCATTTCTGTGTTATGAAGTCTCAGATTACTACTACATACTCAAAAGGATTATACATAATATGGTTTTGGACAGAAATTTATAAGAACATATATTGAAAATAAAGGTTCTAGATAGTATTTAATGCAATCTAATATAGCTACTTACCCCAGCATTTTGTCTATCCATGTTGAAGCTGAAGTGTACTTTACAGTATCTTCCTTAGATTGAAGTTGCTAATTATCTAAAGAGGCAGCCTCAGTAGATGGTAATAATTTATTCAGCGGTTCATTGTAAGCACTATAGTAGGCACAGGGCTAGCATCTTCTACTTTGAAAGTTCTCAAGTTATCCTGTAGAAATATCTGCTAACAAGTTTGCATGACTGGGGAGAGCTTTCTAGTGATCTAGAAAGACGGCTGGCACTTATTTTTCTCACTAATTTTGGTACTTCCCCATATGTATAAAGGTAAATCAACAATAAAAAATATTCCATTTCTGTGATTGAATTCAATACTGAATTCTTTCAGCCTTGGACTACCTTGACTTGCTGATTATTATTATTATTATTATTATTATTATTATTATTATTATTTTGACAAATGGGGTGAGGAGATAGTAAATGAATAGTTTTAAAATATATTAGAGGCGGTAAAGTTTAGATGTGTTATTTACAAACGTTGGTGGCCCTTGATGAACTATGCCTTATTCAAATAAAGGAGAAAGTCTATCTTTAGTTTCACTATGATCAATATTGTTCAATATGACCTTGTACTGCTCTCCTTACCTTGTCCTTCTTTCCTTTTGCCATGTACTGGGGAATAGTTCCCACATGAATAATCAAAACTTGACTTAGAAAATTCCTACCCACCCCAATAGCTCAATGAAAGGACAATGATCTACAAGCATTGCAATCGGGGGCCAACATAGACAAACAGGAGTTAGCAGAGAATGGTGATGGCAAATCTATGGCTATTTAGGATTTACTGAACTTGTCAGCACAACACTGCTCTAAAGAAAACACTGTAAAGTACTTGGTATCTGCCTAGACGGGTTAAGGTCTAAATTAGACAGATGAGACAAGCTGGACAGGAAGTCACCATAAGCGAATGTATGTCTGCAGAGTGACATATTTTGGAGATTTATACCATTTGAGAATTTGAAAAACTTAGATTGGAATTTGCCGAGAGCGAATAAAAACAAATGTCTCCTTTCTCTTTACATGAATTTTCTTTGATATGGCATCATTGAAAATATCTTCTGGTCTTAAGAAATATGTGCCTCTGTTCTCCTTATGGTGAATTTCAGGAAATAAAAGTTCTGTCTTAATATACAGGGCCAAGAATACATTTCATCACCATGCCTTTATGAAAGCATGAACTTTGAGTTCCCAACTGAGGTGCCTGTTCCTTTTGTGCAAAAAGTATAGCCATTAAAACAACTGAGTTTCATGCCTCTGCTCAGGAAAGATTGGCAATTATACCAAATTATGTCTAATAGTTTTAGAATGTGGGATAGTGTTTATTAATGTCTGAAGCGAGGTCTTAAAAATCTCCTTTTCTCCTCAAACTCCAGTTTTTACTTTAACTGTCGTTTTAAAAGATGAAAGAGCTGGACTTCATTAAGCTAAGGAGCCTTGAATTTCATTTTTTAATTTAAAACACGCATGCCTATGTCTAGTTGACAAGACTAATTATCTAAGTTTTCACCTCATATGTTCATGATACTTTATTGGATCTGAAATAGCAACATCATTCTATAGTTGAGACCAATTTTTCCTTTCTCTTTTGTGTTAACTTGCACTTGTTGTCTACTTCGAATTTTGCACTTTTCTTGGGCTTATAAATTAACAATCAATATTTATGAACCTCAGTTTTAATTTTGATTGTTGAGTTTCTTTTCATGAGCAGTAAACATTAAACCCTCAAAGGAATGAGAGAAGCACAAATACATTAATCACCCAAGTAAAAAAAAATAGAATTTATAGCTTTCTTGATTTTCTTGTTTGTAGTTTTTCAAATTTGCAAGTATTTATTATCTGTCTATTATGGCAAGGTTGGATATGCAGCAATTTAACACAAGGTCCATGCCTAGACTGGAAAATAAGACATACATAAACAATAAGCCAAGGTTTAAATAGTTGAAGGAAGCAAGGCATGGGTGTTACCAGTCAGTTCTGTGTCTGTTTAAGTGCACATGTGAATGGCTCTGGTTTAGAAGAGGTCAAGCTGCTTTGGGCTAAGGTGATTGTGGATGTTTTAGAGACAGTGAAGTTACATATGGCTACTGAAGTGTGTAGGGCTGGGGTTTAACTCCATTGGTAGAGTGCTGCTCTGTGTGCTCTGAGGCCCAGGGTTCAATCTGGAGCACTGCAAAAATGGGAGAAGGACCTGGCAGCCCACTCCCAAAACAATCTGGAAACAATCAGCCACTGAAAACCCTATGAATAGCAGAGAAGCACTGACATAGTGTTGGGCATGGCACAGTGTGGGGGAGTGTTTCATTTTGTTATACTTAGAGTGGCTATGAGTTGGACTCACTTGATGGCACCTAAGAACAACAACTGAAGTGTGTACAAGGTTTTCTGGGAGAAGAGAGGAAGAAGGGCAAAGTTTTAAGGAACATAAAGTTCTTAATTTATTGTTCTAATTTTGACACCAGTAAGGGCTCTTGGTATCAGGTGCCATCAAGTTGGGTCCAACTCATAGAGACCCAATGCATAACAGAACGAAACACTATCTGACACTGTGCCATGTACATGATCTTTTTATGTTTGAGCCCATTGTTGCAACCACTATGTTTTTTCTCACTTTGAGTTGTGCCACATCAACACATGGAGGTCTCAGGGGCTTTACTCTGTTCCCATCATTAAAGTCAACTCAATTTTACTTTGAGGAGGCTGGGGTTTAGCTTACTTGGGAGAGTGCTTGCTCTGAGTGCTCTGAGGCCTTGGGTTCGATTCCCAGCACCACAAAAATGGGAGAAGGACCTGGTAGCCCACTTCCAAAACAATTTCAAAACAATCAGCCATTGAAACCTTTGTCAATAGCAGAGAAGCACTGACAGTGCTGGGCATGGCACAGTGTTGGGGAGTGTTTCATTCTGTTGTACATAGGGTCGCTATAAGCTGGACCTGACCTGAAGGCACCTAATGACCCCTTTAGGAGGCAACTCTTCCTCAGTCATTTCTTGAATGTCTTCCTGCTAGGGAGGCTCATTTTCTGGCACTCTACTTGACAGTGCTGCTTCTCTGTTATTCACAGAATTTTCAATGGCTCATTGTTGTGGGAGTGGGCTGTTAAGTCCTTTTTCCTAGTCTGTCTCAGTCTAAAAGCTCAGCTGAAACTTGTCCACCATGGGTGGCCCTGTTGGTATCTGAAATATCAGTTTCATAGCTTTCAGCATCACAGCAACATGTCAGCCCCCACAGAATAACAAGCTACCATACCCGTGGAGGAAGGACTCTAGCACATTCATTTATCAGGAGTCGAAGCTCTGTAGGGCTCCTTAAGCAACCCCTACTCTGCATTCCCCTCAATTCGATCTCACCCACCCAGGAGGTGGAAAGAGCTGTTAGAAGGTTTCATTGTGTGCTCTCCCTAGTTTGCCACAATTTCTCCTGAGAAAAATGCACTTGTCTTCTGAGTATGATGGTTCGGGGAGACTTTGCCCATGTCTTCAGGGCTTTTGTATGGTACTGTCCAGACAAGGGGGGGGGGTGTGAACTCTGGGGAGACTGGGCCTGTATATGAGATGTTTCACCTTTCTGTCCAGTTGGCTGACTTGATGTATGTGATGGGAAAGTGCAGAAAGTTAATCAGTTTCCCTTATCTCTCCCAGCATGAGCAAGGCTGTTGTTCTCCACCAGGGTGAGCATCAGGGAAAGGAGACTCTAAACAATAGACACAAGTGGCTTGGCAGGAAACTGAATTACAGGAGAAATACATGCCTATAAAACTCCTTGCTTTGTATAATTAGTATACACTGATAAAAAAAAAAAAAAAAAAAGGAAACAATCCGGAAGCACATACAGTTGAAACTGGAAGTCCCTGCTATTATCTCCTCCCATACCCCTTCCCTCCCCAGAGGCAACCTGCATTAAAAATGTAATGTTTATTTAAGACTAAATATGACACAAATATGGTCTGATTATACATTTAAAAATTAATAGTACAAACTATCTTTCAATATCATTATATTCACACATTATATATACAGATCTATATCTATTTTTCTATCCATCTATCTATCTATCTATCATCTATCTATCTATAGTGGTACTTGAGATGGAACTCAGGACCTTGCACAAGCTACATAAGTACTCTACCAATGAACTACACCCTTCAGCACCTTTGTGATATGCTTTTATTCACCTATTCAATCATTTCCTCCACGTGTCTGTCAGTTGGTCGTGCTGTGGGGGTTTGTGTGTTGCTGTGATGCTGAAAGCTATGCCACTGATATTTCAGATACCAGCAGGGCCACCCATAGTGGACAGGTTTCAGCTGAGCTTCCAGACCAAGACAGATGAGGGAAAAGGACTCAGCAGCCCGTTCCCAGAGCAAATTGTTGTTGTTGTAAGTGCCATTGGAGTTGGGTCCGAATCATGGCACACCCTCATAGGGTTTTCAATGGCTGATTGTTTCAGGATTGCTTCAGGAGTGGATTGCCATGTCCTTCTCCCCCCAATTAGCCATTGAAAACACTATGAATAGCAGAGAAGCACTATGAAATATAGTACTAGGAAATGAACCCCACAGGCTGCAAAGCATTCAAAAAATGACTGGGGAAGAGTTGTCTCATGAAAATAAGTCGACCTTAATGATGAGAATAGAGTAAAGCCCCTGGGACCTCCTTTTGCTGATGTGGCATGAATCAAGATGAGCAGAAACACTGTGACTTCAACAATGGGCTCAAACATAAAAAGATCCTGTGCATAGCACAATGTTGGGTAGTGTTTTGTTCTGTTGTACATAGGGTCTCTATGAATCAATCCCAACTTGACAGCACCTAACAACAAAACAATATCATTCAATCATCTCTATGTTTAGTTCCTAAGTGCTAAAGCATAGAATAAACACATTTAAAATTGTAAAAGTAATGCTGGATTCATTCCAAAGGATTGCAACAGTTTAGACTCTCATATAGGATTTATAAGAGGACCTATTTTCTCATATTCTTGCTAACATTAAAGGTGACCGTTTTTAAATGAATTTTAGGATTTTGATGGGAAAAAAGAGAATTTTTTAAAAAGGTATATTTTTATTCTTAATTGACACATATTATAAACATTTATGGAGTACAGTGTGACATTTTAATATACGTATACAATTCATCCCTGCAGCCATAGCACTGATTCTGTCAGATCTTGGAAGCTAAGCAGGGTCGGGTCTGGTTAGTACTCAGATGGGAGACCGCCTGGGAACACCGGGTTCTGTAGGCTTGCGAGAAGAACCCGGCAACCCACTCCCCAAAATCAATCTTCCACTGAAAACCCTATGAATACCACAGAAACACTGGCAATAGTGTTTTGCCTGTTGTATGTAGGGTCGCTATGAGTCAGACACTGACTGGACCACACCTAACAACAACAAACATACAATGCGTAATGGTCAGATCAGTTTAATTAGCTTTTCTATCACCTCAGGCATACCAATATGTCATCTCTTTGTGTTAGGAACATTTAAAACTCTACTAGTTGTTTTGAAATAATTCAACTAATTGTTGCCGACTCTGTTTATCTTACTTTATTATAGAACATTAGAAGTCATTCCTGTTATCCAGCCGTACCCCTATACCAATTAACCATTTTGTAAGAGCATTTTTATTTCTTTCAGTACTGAGGGGCTGAGCCTAAAACCTTGTGCATTCTGGGCACCACAGCCCCTTTATTTATTTATTTATTTATTTTCAGTACTAGGGGATTGAACTCCCTAGTGCATGCTAGGCAAGTTCTCTACCACGGAGCTGGACCCCAGCCCCTATTTTATTTATTTTGAGACAGGTTTTTGCGAAATTACACAGGCTGCCTCTGGCCTCAAACAATCTTTTGGCCTCAGCCTCCAGAGTAGCTGGGATTACAAGTGTATGGCATGGCAGCTGGCTAGTATCTTTTTATTGATATTGTGCTTCAAGCAGATTATGTATTTTTTCACTTGTTAATTGGTCACTTATCTTTCTTATGAATTGCCAATTCATGGTCTTTGTCTTATTGTTTTAAGATCCTTTTTCTTATGAATTTACTTTATATACCCTTTCAAGATGGCTTTGGTGTCACAGAGCCTGATCACCTGAATAAGGAAGTAGTTTCCAATACTGGCTTTTCTTAGGTGTCTTCTGGGAGGCATAGGAAAAGCACTGGCTGCAGTGACCAAGAACCTCAGGTTTTCTTTTTACTACTGTTATTAACTGACAGCATGATTGGGACAGATCTCATAATCCTCATATTATAATTTTCTTCCCATAACATAATGGGTGAAACTAGAGGATTTGTGATATTTCATGTGCAAATAGATCCCAGATTCACAATCTATCAGTCACTGTTTATTCTACAAATATTTAACACATGATAGAACTTTCAGGGAGCTTACAGTTTCTAGAGAGTAGAGGCCATTCCCAATTGCACATAGTGAACCTGTCACTATGTGCTATGAAAGCCTCTGAAAAAAATAATGAGTTTCTGAGGGCTTAAGAGACCTGGTCTAATCTGAGAGGACAGGGAAAATCTGGGATTGTCTCCATGAGGAAGGGATATTGTGGATGAAACCTGAATGATAAGCGACAATGAATTGTTAAAGGGGTGCAGTGGGGAATGATGGACAGGGAGAATAGTCCAAGTACAGAACAGCATGTGCAAAGTTCCTAAAGTCAAAGAAATTGAGTAGACCAGTAGTCTACAATGTAAACTGTGTAAAATGATTCATGAGGTATGTGTAGAAATTAAGTATAAAACCCTAAAAGTATTTTTAATAAAATAAGAAATAAGCTTTAATAATATTTAATATATAAAGCAACACAAGTGGCCTCATTTATTCATTGCCACAATTTCCTCATATGGGTGAGTGTTCCAAGAGAAAATGGAAATCTCCAAAACCTCTGGACCATTGGTCACATCCTTACTTGTTCACTCAGGGACTTGGTGCAGTTTATGCCTATGCCACTCTAAGTGGCAATCATAGCTGTTAATAGTTGCTTAAATTAACTCTCACTAAATGGACAAGTGGCTTAAAAAGATTCCATCAAAAAAATCATAAACAGTGACTAGTGTGGTGGAGCACGCCTGTAATCCCAGAGACTAGGGAGGCAGAAGCAGGAGGATAGGGAATTCGAGGTCAGAGGTAGCCTGCATAACTTATCGAGACTCTGTCTCAAGATAAAAATAAAATGGGTTAGGGGTGCAGCTCAGTGGTATAGAGCTTGCAAAGTATTACAAGGCCCTGGATTTAACCTTCAACTACCTTTAAAAAAGAAAGAAGAAAGAAAGAAAGAAAAAGAAAAGAAAGAAAGAAAGAAAGAAAGAAAGAAAGAAAGAAAGAAAGAAGGAGAAAGAAAGAAAGAAAGAACATTGTAAACAGAAGATGACACTATATGAGCTATGGATGCATAAATGAGCAACAAACATAAGGCAGAGCTGGTCTTCTGCTTGTTAAACAAACTCATTTTGAGAAGAGTCTCATCACAAAATAAAATCAATTATGACCTAGTCAGACCTAGTCAGAAGTTAGCAAAAGTAAAGAAGAATCAAGATAATGGGGAAGACTACCTGAAATATGTGTGTACCCCCTCTAAACCTGCCCCTTCAGCTAATGATCTTTTAAAATTCAAGGAGAAGAAACTGCCTTTGGAAACAAACTTAGTGCACTGAAGGGAACATTCAGAAAATAGCTGCTTAGAAATATTTATGTCATGTGATTTTCATTTGTTAAAGTCATGTACTCTCAGGCTCTAAAAGAGAAATACCTTACGTTCTCACTCATATGTGGGAGCTGAATCTTACTTAAAGGAAATAAAAACCTATACATAAGTAGATATATAAAAATGCACAATTAAACTTAGTGAAGAAGGGAAACTATAAAGAGTAGAAAGAAAGAGGGAAGGAACTAGCAAAGGGAAGCAAAGGTTGTGGAAGGTGGGAAGGGGAGGAGAAACAATATAAGGGAATAAAGGAGGAGAGGATAATCTCAATGTAAATGATGCAACTTCATGAGTACATGGGGAAATAGGGAAATATAACTCATATATGCATACAAGTTGTAGTACATATTAGTCAAAAGATTCCATAAATTTTGTAAGTTGATAAAAATATAACCAAAAGTGATGTAATAGTTGCATAACAGAAAAAGCAAATGCTCTGTACCCCACCAACACTTGTCAACAAAGGGAAAAAAGAAAAAAAATCATCTGTTCTATTAAACTACTTCTATCCCTATTGAAAATTTTGAAAAGATTTACTGATCTGTTTAAAAGTCCCCCAACTAAACAGTTTCAGTGAGCCTTGAACTAGTGTGCTAAGCATATTAACTTAACACACCTTCTGATTTATTTGTAACAGGGAACATGGAAATTCACTTGCTGAATATCAAGAAAAACTCTTGATCATACGAGACCATAATTGGAAACTAAGTATAAAGGTGACACTATGAGAAGTGTGCTGGGATTTAGCTCAGTTGGTAGAGCGCTGCGCTGCAGCCTCTGAGGTCTTGAGTTCAATACCCAGCACTGCAAAAATGGGAGAAGGACCTGGCAATCCACTCCCAAGGCAATCCCGAAATGGTCTGCCATTGAAAACCCTATGAGGATCACTGAGTTGGATACCGACTCGACGGAACTTAACAACAATGGGAAGTGTAACTGATGAAGTCTTTTTTCCCCTCATATTTATACATCTGTACCAAGTGACTCTTTTTAGATTTGACAGATAATACAACCCTTTCAAAATAAAATGGAGATTTTGAATTCAGTAACAAACTATACACATTATTATTTTAGATGAGAGCAAAAATCCCTTTTGCATTGTTATTAAATAAAATAAAAAATCACTTGAAATATTTATTTCATCTTAGTACATCCTTATCTATTTTCTGTTTACTATGTTTTTGGGCTGGGATTTGGTTCAGTTGGTAGAGCGCTGTGCTGCAGTCTCTGAGGTCTTGAGTTCAATTCCCTGTACCGCACAAATGGGAGAAGGGCCTGGCAATCCACTCCCGAGGCAATCCCGAAACAGTCAGCCATTGAAAACCCTATGAGGGTCGCTATGAGTCAGATACCAACTCGACGGCACCCAACAACAACAACATGTTTTATAATGTGTGATTCTTAATTTACGAATATACACCTATTGATGGTATGTATTCATTTTTAAACTGATTTGGTCACTAAAACTGGTACCAGTCTTGGTGGTAAGTGCTTCTGGAGGAGAGGGGCCAGTGTGGGTCCAAGGGTTTTGGAAGAGAGGTTTGGTCTGTTCAGAAGGCATGGAGCAGCTGAGTCAATTGTTCAATGATCTGGTCACGCTATGGCACCATTTATAGCTACGTATAGATTCCCAATTCATAATTCACTCCATGCAGGGCAGTGAACCAACTGTCTGATGATAGCTGATGATAATAATTTACTAATATTTGTCATTTCAGCTCACAGGCAAGGTTCACATTCCATCAGACAAATAGACCATTGATCAAACATTGGTTTGTTCAGGTGACAACTATATTATAGGGTCTGTTTGTCTCACTGGCACATAGGAAATTCAGTCCCTAAATGAATCCAGATGATCTAGCTCTCTCTCTCTCTCTCTCTCTCTCTCTCTCTCTCTCTTTCCTCCTACCTTTCTCTCAATTGTTTTGAGAGATATACCAGAGAAGCCAAGATAGAAGAAAAATTAACAGTATTGAGGAATAAATACAGTGTTGATACTTGTGTGTATGTGTTTGATTTTTCTCTTTCCCACTTAATCCTGAGCCCTCCTTTTTGTACAGAATTTTCCACTATTTTCTCTAATGATATAATCAAGGGAACTGGAGGTCACACTCTTCTATATGTGGGAGTTTAATCAGTGTTGAAATGAGTCATGAGTCACCTCACTTTTTTTTTGTAATGTACAGTCTCAGGCTGACAGAGAAAAGGCACTCTTATATGAGGTTTAGCATCAGTCATTCACAGGGCAGCCGAAATGAGTAACAAATCACTATATTTCCTATGTCTAATGGTTTATTCCTGCCTCTCTTCTTCTCCTCAGCCATTCAGCTGCTAGGACTGATGACTTACTCTGGAGCTTTTGTATCATCTCTCTTGGAGATCAGTGCTTTTTAAGTGACAATATCTCATCAAAATGATCTGATATCCTTTAGCTTTCAAACTGAGTAGTGTCCCATTATAAAGAGTTGTTTGGAGAGATTCTAGGGCATTTTTATTACAAGTTTAATAAAAATAAACTATTACAGAATCAGCCTCCTGGAAAAAATACTTTGATTCACTGTTCATTTATGATTACTTGCTTCTTCCCCCATCCTACTGTTCCTAGCAAAGAAGACCACCAAAAGAAATTTACTTTGCTTTAAAATGAATGTCACTAAAAACAGTGTTAAGACTGTGCATGAAGATCAGAAAAACATTAGATTAAAATCATCCAACATGTTAGAAGCAAAATTAAAGTAGGTACAAACTAAATGAGTAGTTAAGTTTTAAGTGACCATTTTGCCAAGTAAATAGCTCATTATAAACGCCTCACAGTCACCATTAAGAGGCCATGGCAATATCAAAGAGGTAAAATCACTGTCCTGCTAATGAGTATGTACACACACACAGCTTTAATGGAAATAAGTAATTCCTCTGCAATGTTTCTTTGACTTCTTATCTCCTTAAAAATATCGGTGAGCTTGTTAATAGTCTATATTGTTCTATGAATAATAAAACAAAGCAAAGAAACAGGTAATGCTGAATAGTAAACAGAAGCTCAACTAAATTCCAATAGTAATAATCATTATCATAACAATAATGCCCTACTTGTAGAGGGCATTAATTCAGTATAAAGGACAATGCCAAGAACTTTACTTCCACTATCTTACATAGATCAAGGACAGAGAGGTGAAGTAAGTGCTAGCTTACAGTGTGTCATGTACTGCACGCAGCAGTACATGACACACTGCACCCAGGACCTCTGACCTTAGAGCTCATGGGATTAATCAGTGTATCATTTCACCTCATCCATGTTTACTACCCATTGAATAAACATGAAATGAGCACTAGTCACCCCTTTGTAATATTTTCCCTCCCGTAAGTGCTTGGCACTGGTGAATGTTTATAACTTTTCCCTCTTGTCTGGCTCATATTTCATAATCTTCTACTTCCCAAATGAATCTTTTTCTTACTATTTGCTATCCACACAGTTAATGGGTCTGTTTTATCAGCGCTTTTGGCACAGAAACTTGCACATAGCAAGTGTCAAATTAGAAGTTTGTTGGGTGAGTGAGTGAATATTTAGCTGTTTCTAAGCAAAGCTTTCTCTCTTATGTCAAAAGCAACCCTGTGTTTTGACTGCTTCACATTTTCACTCCAGTTCTCTTTATTGGTATACTTTGTACTTGTGAAGACATTTGAGACTCTATAATATATTGTACAAATCAGTTTTTGCATCCAGCACCATATATACACATACACACATATATTTTAATTTTATTTTTGCAAAAATAATGCAGACAGTGTGCAATGGGTTTTAAAAATCATTGCTTGTTTCTTTCTCAGTAGCTCTGTAAGCTGACTATGCAAACTTCTCTCATCCTTCCTGGGGAGGAGGGCACCCCATAGAACAGATGCCTTTCCAATTCTTCTTCAGTTTACTAAAACTCAGTTTATACCAATGATCAAACTTCATGAATATATAGTACCCACAGAATAGCAGGTATTTGAGAAACTATCAGAAACTGTCAGAATTCTTTGTAGTTTAGAGTGAGTGACTGATTGAGTAGCCCTAGGTATTTCTGAGACTCGGTATGAAAAGAAACATCTCTGGATTTATGTCACCTGTAGAGTCCCAGTGATTAGCTCTTGGGTATTGTTTAAAAACTCTTTCAGGATAAGTGACATTTGTAAATTGATTTGTGCAAACACATATATATTATTTATTACCTTGTCATTTGCATGATGAGTTAGTTTGTTTTCTTCTGCTGAATACTCTTCATTTCCTGGGAGTGCTGAAGAACAGTATCATTCAGAGTGGGAAGACAAAGCAAGTGGAGGGGCTGTTCACACATTGCTAATGTTGTGTAGGATCCTCTGTTCTAAGCAGTTATTTGAAAACATTCGACATATAATGGAATCTTATTTCTTTGGTATCTTTTTCTTCCCCCATGTATACTTTCATGTATATGTATAGAATGAATATGTGTGAGATTAAAATTATTGTTAGAAATACTTTATGAACATAAAACCCACGAGTGGTAGCATATTGTAAATCATGCCTCTATACTTTGCATTTTCAATTTAACAGAGTATCTTAGAAGTAATTGCATACTCTTGAACTGTGGACATTTGGCGCCTGCCTACCTAGGTCCCTTTTCTCCATCTTCTTTCTAAAATATTCAAGTATTTGATTGTGTATCTGTGCTATTTACAAAGTTTCTGTGATGCATACTGCCCTGGGCTGATTGGCTGAAGCTAATCAAAACTTTATGTTCTCCTGGCATGACATCTTTTGTTGTTGTTGTTAGGTGCCATCAAATTGGGTTTAACTCATAGTGATCCTCATAGGGTTTTTGATGGCTGATTGTTTCTGAATTGTTTTTAGGAGTGAACTGCCACTTCCTTTTCCCATTTTTGTGGTGCTAGGGATCAAACCCAGGTCTTCAGAAAGTGTGGAGCAGTGCTCTACCAACTGTGCTAAACCCCAGCCCAGGCATGATCTCTAGGCTTGTACAATCAAGGTGAACTTGAGGATCCTTGGTTGGAATGCTGGCAGAAGTACTTCCTTGGAATGCAGCCAGAAACATGTAGCCCTCCTGTGAACATGAGAGGATCTGTCTTCAGATAAAATTATAATCCTTGATGGCAGAGCAGATCGATAAGAAAAAAACGAGTCCTTGAGTGTTTTCCACTTAAGTGCAAAAAAATCTCCTTTTTGATTTAAATCAGTTTGCAGTGGATTTTCTTTAACTTGCAACATAAAAAACTTATAACTGGTTTAAATACTTATATACCTACCTCATTCAAGCCTTGGGGTGAACATGCCACAATACAGAAAAGGAATGTTTAGATTGCTCTCGTCTTTGAAAGTACTAACCACGTGGCAACAAGGACCCTTCATAAGCATCTCCACATACAAGTTCAGGTCTATCAGTAGGATCAGGTCTTAGAATTCAAATTGGAGATCTATAGAAAAGATTGTGAAATATGCATATTTTTAATTTGATAGACTATATTTGGTGGGCTGAGGTTTAGCTCAGTTGGTAGAACACTGCTTAGCACCCTCTGAGGACCCAGGCTTGATCCCTAGCACTGCAAAAATGAGAGGATGAAGCAATCCACTCCCAAAGCAATCCCGAAACAATCAGCCATTGAACACCCTGTGAGGGTCACTATGAGTCCGACTTGACTCCATGGCAATTAACAACAACAACAACATATTTGGAAATACAAAGAACACTGGGAGTGTTCTCTGTATATGCTTTTAAAATGACTTTTTAAAAGCCCAATGGAATACCAGTTTTTCCCCAGCAAAATGGAAAAAATATTATTTGGAAACATTAAATTGAGTATCTTACAGGCATCTCCAAAATAATCAGGTCCAGCTGCTCCATTTCACAAATGAAGAACTTGAGTTCCTGGGAAGTTCAGGGCCTTATCCACATAACGGTTCAGAGTAGAGAAGAACTGAGAATCAGATTGCCAGATGTCCCATTCGGGGTCTCCAACAACAGTGAACCTGGGAGCAGATTCTCTTAGGAATTGGTAAAAGCTGGGCTTGTGTGCAGAAGTGGGGCGGGGGGGCAGTTTACTGTGAGTTTATCATCAGTAGTACCCATGCTGGAGATGTGGCTTCCCTTTATAAACTATGAATCAAACATAAGAATAGAGCCTCAAACAGTGAATTCTTGTCCTGCTCCCCAGAAAACTGAGGAATTGAGATTAGTGTCCTGCCAGAGGTGCACAGGAGCCCAGCTCCCAGACAGGGGTCCCAAAGTGAGGTCTGAATCTGACATTTTCCAGGGGAGTCTCTTAGAAAAGATGTGCACCATGCTGGGCTTCGTAATGTGAACATATAGAGAGAGGCCCAGGTGCAGCACTGGATGTCAGAGCACTCCCTGGGTGTGGTCTTGGCAAAGCTCTAACCAGAGTGGCCAGGTGCAGGAAAAAATAATTATAAAAATTTACAAGTAATTTCAAAAACGAAACAAAAGACTACTCAAAGACTGGGAAAATTAAAATACAGAGACATCCCTGGGAGATACAGAGTTTTTCAAGTTTGTTGTTGTTGTTGTTAGGTGCCGTCGAGTCCGTATCCAACTCATAGTGACCCTCATAGGGTTTTCAATGGCTGAGTGCTTCGGGATTGCCTTGGGAGTGGATTGCCAGGTCCTTCTCCCATTTTTGCAGTGCTGGGAATTGAACTCGGGGCCTCAGAGACTGCAGCGCAGTGCAGCGCTCTACCCACTGAGCTAAGTTTATAGTTAAAGATAAAGTTACACGTGTTTATTTTTGAACAGGTTGGAAAAATCTTTTAATATCTCCTGTCTCAAATTCCCAATTTCAATTTTTCCTCACTCCAATGACTCATGGGTCAGTGGTATTGTTCTCATCCTCAAATTTCTTTAATTTTGGAGCTCTACTTTGCCCCTTCAGAAAATTTGGCTTTTAAAATTTCTAAAGTGTCATTTAGTTCAATTTCTCTATTTTATAAACAAGAAGAGGGAACCACATTTTGCAAATGGATATGTCTCAAGTCTATGCATAGTCTAGTCTAAAATCTGGGTTTTCTGGCTCCTGCCTCGTAGTGTTCTAAATATGGAGTCATAGAATTAACTTTTAAAAATAACTTATATTCACCAAGGAATAGACGAATCCAATCATATCTACAAATAGTCATTTTTTTATTTACTATAAAATATTGTTAGCTGTATCTAAGGGAGTGTTCTTATTTTTACAAATTCATATGGAAGTTTATAGACATGAAATTTCATGGTTAGAATTTATTTTAAAATACTTCAAGAAAAAGATGAAACTAATGGTAAAATGCAAGCAGATGTTAAATCTAGAGTATTGGAAAAAGGTGTTTTTTATACTACTTTCTCTACTTTGGGGCATATTCTGACTTTTTATAAAAAAGGAAGAAAAATCATACCAACATGGCAGTATGTCCTGAAAATTTTTTAAAAAGTTCTATTTTTTCCAAAATAAAATGTGTTTACTGATGAAAATTGAGAAATGTTTTGGCTTATGAAAGAAAAAAATAACTTTAATTTGTCTACATTTTCATCAGAGAAAACTATTATTAACTAATATTATTCTGGTTGGTGTTCTACAGATAATTTAATGTATACTTAGTAAGAAATGTGGAGCACACTCTGTGGGCCATTTTGTAATCATCTTTTTAAATTTCACATATAATAAACAATTGTTCCATGTTATTAAAGTATTTTTAAATATATTCTCAGAGATACATATTAATTTGTCATTATTTGTTGAACCAGTCTCCCATTTTGGATACTGAGAGACTTTCCCCCAATATGTAGCGATTAGTAACAAATCTCCAGGGAGGATTCTTGTAACCCAGGTTACACCCATATGACCTCAGAAGCCTTATAGAGTATTCCTTATATGCCAGGCATTGTAGTCAATAAAGGCTTTATATGCATTCACCTCTTATTTCACCTCTTCACTTAAACGGAAAATTTTTATGATCCTCATTTCATAGGTTAAAACAAGAATGAGAGGCAACAAGAGTCGTAAATCTGCATCTAGTTCCCAAAGTTCGTGTTCTGAGACACCAAGTTCCTTAGCTGCTGTATTCTGGATGTGGAATTGTTATGAATCTTCCAGAGATTTTGAATTTGTGTCATCTTATACCACTGGGATTTAGCTCAGTTGGTAAGAGTGCTCCTCTGCACCTTCTGAGGACAAAAGTTTGATCCCCAGCACTGTGAAGTGGGAGAAGTATGTGGAAGTCCACTCCAGAAACAATCCCAAAACAATCAGCCATTGAAAACCTTGTGAGGGTTGCTATGAGCCAGACTAGACTTGATGGCACCTAATAACTACAACATCATCATATGGTCTTACAGAATGGTTGTACAACGTTTTTTTAAAAACCAGTTTGCTGATTATAGAAGGAATAAAAGGTGTCAGCTTGGAAGTTTGATTTGATTTGATTTTGAATTTTCTTACTGTTTACAAGACAACTGGCCTCTAAAGAAATTTTTGGAAGGATTTTCACTTTATAAAGTCTCAATTTTATTGCTGAAACAAAGCTCATAGGTATAGTTTTCTCCTTTTCATCTCCATTTTCTTTGTCTTTTTTCTTTCTTTCTTTCTTTCTTTCTTTCTTTCTTTCTTTTCTTTTCTTTTTCTCTTTTTCTCTCCATTGCATTTTTTAAAAATAACTAAAGAAGCCAGAAGCCATGGTTGTTGTTGTTGTTAGGTGCCGTGGAGTCGGTATCCAACTCATAGTGACCCTCTTAGGGTTTTCAATAGCTGACTGTTTCAGGATTGCCTTGGGAGTGGATTGCCAGGCCCTCCTTCCATTTTTGCGGTGCTAGGAATTGAACTCGGGACCTCAGAGACTGCAGCGCAGCACTCAACCAACTGAGCTAAATCCCAGCCCAGAAGCCATGGTACACATCTGTAATTCCAGCAACACAGGAGGCTGAGGCAGGATGATGGACAGTTTGAGGCCAGAGGCATCCTGTGCAATTTAACAAGACTCTGATTCAAGATAAAAAAATAAAAAAGGCTGGGGGTACAGCTCAGTGGTAGAGTGCTTGCCTAGCACATGTGAGGTCCTGGATTTAACTTCCCAATGTGGAAAAAAAAAAAATCCATGGTGTTCCCCTTTTCCTGAGCACATAGGTAGACTGCATTCCCCAAATCTCTTTGCAGTTTGGTGTGGCCATATGCCCGGGTTCTGGCCAATGGCACGTGAGTGGATCTGGCCCGTAGAAACCTCCTATTTGTACTCTTCTATCTCTCCATTCTTGGGGCTGGGGTTTAGCTCATTTGGTAGAGTGCTGCTCTGCCCTCTCTGAGGCCCTGGGTTCACTTTCCAGCACTACAGAAATGGGAGAAGAAAATGCCAATCTCCTCCTGAAAGCAATCAGCCACTGAAAACCCTATGAGTAGCAGAGAAGCACTGATACAGTGCCAGGCATGGCATAGTGTTAAGGAGTGTTTTATTCTGTTGTACATAGGGTTACTATGAGTTTGACCCCACTCCACAGCACCTAACAACAACATCTCTCTGTCCCTTCCACATGAAGTTCTCTGGAGACTTTGGAAACTATGTTTGGCAGCTGGCACAGTATCTTTCAGCTTTGGCACAGAGACTGTCAATAACACCAGCATTGGACTGTGCCATAAGTGAGAAATAAAATTATGTTGCGTGGAGCCACTGAAATTTTGAAGTTTAATTGTTGCAGCAGCTGGCAGTATCCTAACCAATACCAGGATCTACACTTGACAAATTTTGAAGACCACTGACACATCTGCTGAATTCTTTCTGTTCGGTCACAAAAATCAAATGCCCTTGCACTGGTATTCACTTCAGTTAAGTTGTATAGGTCTGATACTTGCTTAGAGAACTGCTGTCCTGTGGAGGAATAAATTGACAGTTTTGCTTATCTCTGTTTCATCCATCCACTCATTCATTCACTGTATTCCTTTCTTTTGCACTTTAAGGGTAGAAAGGTAAATTAATCATTCTCAGGTCCTGGTGCACTAATATTATTGGTCTCAGAAAACTCTCCACTTGTTAAGTTTTTCCTTAATTTCTGATGCTCTCATTTCTCTCTCTACTAGATACACATTCTGAGATGTTCAATATGTTCACTTGGATTTGGATGCATTTTTACAGCATTGGTTTGTGTCTTTAAACATTTTTAATCTACTTGTGTGAAATTTCACTACAGAGCTCTGTTTCTTACTATTTTCACTTAAACTAATCTCAGTACATACCTATATTGTACATTTATCTCCAATTTGCGAATCCTAGCTGTTATATAAAATCCCATTCTATTTTCTCCTAGGGATTTCTAGATTGCCTTCAACTCATTACTCCAACAACTAATACAGGGTGAATGGTATGCACTGTTTTATGAGACTGTATGAGACCTTCCCTGAGAGACACATGATGTTGCAGGGTCATTGCGCCTAAGAACTGCCAGGCTACATTTTAGGATGGCTTACCTATTTACACTGAGTGTATGAGGGCTCTTGTGGCCTCATATCCTCCTCTCCAACTGGCATTACCATTTCTTCCAACTTCTGTCCTTTATGATGAATGCTGAGTAAAATTTCATTTTTGTTTTAATTTTGTTTTAATTCATGTATCTGATTAATAATGAGTACCTTCTCTTAAGTAACAATTTAGCCATTCAGCTGTCTCTTCTATAAATTGCCTATGTTGCACAGGCAAATGAGAAGATCATTTCATTTCTTCATAATGCACATGGAAAATCCTATAGTAAGTATGAAAATATATCTTTGCTCTTTCTGATATTCCACTTAAACTTGTCTTTTGGTATTGTTACAGGCTGTCTATAACTTGATAGATCCATTCATCCACTCATTCAAAACTATGTTTCAGGCACTGTATTGTGTGTTAGGTGTTGGGATTTTTTAAATGCACCCCATAACTAGGGTCCCTCATATTCGCCTGAGGGACTGACCTCTAGGTGACCCCAGGGCCACATCCGACTCACTCACACCTACCCCTCCCATTGAGTAAGCAAAGATGGCCCCTGACCAACCTGACCAGCCTCAACTACCTCAATTCTGATTGGCTACCCTTAGCATCTCAGTTAAATAACTGCCCCTACCTGGCAGGTATGACAGTTCACCTGCTGTACCTGTCAGGAATGTGCCCTGATTGGCTAACCCCAGTACATGCCCCACTCCGGGAGCCTATATAAGCAGGGCTCCCAGACCCCCTTCACCCCTTTATCTCTCACCGTCCCTCAACTGCTACCTAGACCTCATCACCTTGATCTAGCGCTCCCCAATCCAGCAGAAGATCAAGCAAGCTGACACGTCAAGACCAGGGGCCCCAAAGCACCAAAGGCTACAAGCAAGCCAAGAAGAGCCTCCCAATTCCTCCCATCCTTGGGAAGGAGGGAGGCAGAGAAGGCGAGCTGCGAGACTCAAGACCACCAGACCTCCAGCCCAGCAGAACACAAACTGCTTGTAGCTGTGCCTTTAAGGCTGAGCTGTACCATCAGTGAGCCTGCAGCATTCTATGCTGCAGGCTTAGAGCTAGCACTTAAGCACTTGACAGGGGCTGCTTGCTGGTTGCACCCCACTTGGGGAGTAACCCAATATACTTTCCCTCTCCTGTTTCCTGCAGAAGTCTCCTGAGGTCCTTCTTTGGCGCCTCTGGCCACCACACCAACCTGGTCCAGTGGGTCCCCAATACCCACTCAGTGTCAGGGCAAGGCTCTGACCTCTGCCAGGCCTGAGCCGAACCCTGACAGTTAAGTAGATAGATGGACTGTCGCATGATACCTGTCCTCATGGCATCTCTGAGATGATAGAGGAGGTCGATCAGGGTTTTGTAGTTTTACTTCCTGGAGGAGTAAACATCAAAGTGTTTATTCACTATTCATACCTTGATAAATGATGAGATTCCTTTCCTCTATTTCCCTTTCTCAGTTGAATTTTAGTAAGTTTGACCTATGGGTTGCTGGTAACAACTACCAAAAGAAAACATTTACTGCTTTTGTGGTTGTTGTTGTTAGGTGCCATCGAGTTGGGTCCGACTCATAAGGACCCTCATAGGGTTCTCATCAGCTGATTGTTTTGGGATTGCTTCGGGAGTGGATTGCCATGTCCTTTTCCCGTTTACTGCTTTTAGTAGCCATTAACTCAAGAGCTCAGTGAAACATCTTTTCTTAAAATGAAAATCATAAGCACCAAAATGCTTTACCAGTATATAGTCTCCCTAGGAAAAGAAAAAAGAGCTGTAATCTAATCTATCCCTCCTCTATTTTTGTAGTTGAGGGAATGAAGTTCAGAGGGATGTAAAAAATGCTCAGTGTAGAGCCTTCTGGAAATCTTGCCAATGCACCACTCTGGTTCCATTTTTATATGTTGTTTTCATTTGTAACTAGATTCATGCAACTTGCTCATGTGAAATGAGAATGAAAAAAAGTTAAAGTCTGGAAAGGAAGAGAAGGATTAAATACAGAGTTCTGCTGGGATGTAGCTGTCCTAATCTAATGCACCATGGGCAGGCTAGCTTCAGGGAATACTGACTTTTAAGGGCTGCCGTTCCCAGGGACAGCTGGCACTCAGCTGGTTCTGTTGCTGGCCACACATTGCCTCAGTGTCTCTCATAAACTCCACTGATGCTATTTAGACTTTTTTTTTTAACTTGTGGCACAGGAAATTTTTCCTCAATGCATGTAAAAGCTGCTTGATTCCCCAAAGAAAAAGACTTGGCAAGTTAGTTACGAGGAAAGTAGAAGCACTGAACACATGAGCACATTTTAACAATGTCCAAGTGTAACTTTTATTGCCAACAGTAGACATGCACTGGAATTTGAAACTCAGCCCAAATGCTAGATGCAGTTGTTTTTATCTATGAAGGGAACACTGCGGTTTTATTCTGAGATGAGTCACTTTGTTCTGATTTATTCAGTTAGTAAATGTATCTGATTTCTTTTCATTAGGGAGTTGAAAGTTTGTTTTTGTTTTTGTTTATCTTGTGCTTTTTTTTTCCCTAGGGAAGAAAAGTGTCATGTCTAGTAAGAATAACAGGAAACAAAATTTTATGGAAAAGGTCGATAAAGATAAAGCTAGCATGTCACCTGCCAGTACAATGAAGAGAGATTGGGGTTTTGACAATAAGAGAGGAATTTAGGATTTCAGGAGCTCAGGACATCACTGTCAGCATCTGACAGCATCTTTACAAGGCCATCCTGGGTTGCTAAATCAGAAATACTAAGCCTTTTGTGCTGTGTGTGATCTTAATTTTGTCCAATGTATTAAATGATTCCATGATGAGGTCTAAGTGACACCTATACATTTACTAGAAACTTGAGGCTTCTCTAGGTCTACTTTGTAGCAATGGATTACTGGTCCAAGATATCAGTTAATTAATCATTTGGTGAGAAACACTTATTGAATGCCTATCACTTGCAGGTGCTTTTGGTACAACTGATGCTGTGATTTGCTGGCATTATGTACTGTAACCAGCAATTTTATCCACAGTTATATTAATTGTGGTCAATTGTTTTTCTACGTCTTTGGTACCAAGTAAATTATGACGATTGTTTTATTTTTCTTCTTATTCTTTAACTTAACAATAGTGCATGACAATCTACATATTTACAAACCAAAGTCACCTATTAATTTGACTAATTTTATCATACAAAAAATTCTATCATATAATGGACTATAAAATATAGATTTTAGTATATAATAAATATTCCCAGTAATTGAAAAAAAAACTTACTGAGCTATCTGTGAAGTAGCTCAATATATTATGAAAACAAAGTTAACAAGTACCATTCAGAGTTTTTGTTCAAACTCAGTAAGTTGGAGGAATATTAAATCCAAGCTGATGTTAGTTATTGAGATTGTAAGCAATTTACTTAAAAAGAAAAAGGGGAGAGGCAAACAGAACTACCTTAAAAACACTTTCCCCCGGTTGACTTTTATCCATAGTTGTTTTTCTAGTGCCCTGGATTACCAACATGTCCTGAACAATGCTTTGTTTTAAACTTAGTGAGATCGATTGTCCTTGCAGTGGGGTTTTGCCTATGAAGAATTTATCAGATTCACCTGTCTCTTTCCAGGAGAGGACAGAAAAACCGATTTCAGTATCTCTGGGCACAACTAATAAGTAAAGTGAGCCTGTGTAGCAAATGTGAAAGAGTTACCCTCCCTACCCCGATGGCTTTCTTCAACCATGTGTCTTCTTTTATCATTTATTGGAAATCCTTTTGCTATCTTTTCTTAGTTCCTTGTCCTTTGTCAGCTACAAAGCACAGATTTTCTTTTGCAAATCCTTAGTAATTAAATGAGCACTTCAGTGGCTGTAGCCATCAATGGTCTGTTTCCTAGGTTTTGCCTTTGACAGTCATATTTTTGCAAAGGCCCCTGAGATGACTCGGCATCTTCCCCTACTTAACACTAAACCAATTGAAGCCCGTGCTTACTGCATGAAGAAGGAAAAGATTCATTAAGGGCACTTCATTAAGGGGCTGAAATAGGAAGCTCTAAATGTGCCTGAACCTACTACAATCCAGAGGAGCTGTCTATTAGGCGTGCCACAAAGACAGTTTCGGAAACTGAACTCCAGCTCCAGTGCATCGGATTAGGAAGAGTGATGGGATTAGTGTTTAATGACTTGGGGCAGGAGACAAAGGGAATTTCGACAAAGAGGCTTAGATATGGAAGAATTAACACTCTCTATTCCAGCCAGGCCTCTGATGACTTCCAACATTCTTTTCAGACTCAAAAGCCAAGAGGCGAAAAAAAAAAAAAAAGAAAGAAAGAAAGAAAGAAAGAAAAAGAAAAGAAAAAGATAAAGCTTTAATACTTTCCTAACTTTTTTTTTATATTGCAACAATAATACAGAGAAAGTAAAAGAACTCTCTTCACTCCCTTGCACTTGAAACCTCTTTTAACAATAAGCATCCACAATCGTATAATTAGCCCCAAGGCAAGCTTGGCCAGGGCCTTAAGTGTGTGCCAGAACCTCTCTGCTTCCTAATGCTAGGACAAGTCACAAACTGACGTGGACACCGAAGTGGTGGCAGAGGCCCAGGTAAGTGATGTTAAAAGTACTTTCCTCTCTGTGGCTGTTTATGTTACAGGTGCAAGGGAAGGGATGGGGGAAGCCCGCTTCATTGTAGACCTCTGCTCTGCCCCATCTGGCTTGCACTCAGACAACTCCAGTGTCTATGGCCTGAGAAGTGCTTGAAGAAACGAGGTGATTATCCTGACTACGTGAGGGGATAACTTTGGAAATGTGCTTCAAGTTTGAAAGTGCTCTTGAAAAGGAATCAAGTCGACTTGGAAGCAGTGTTGGAGCTTATCTATAGCATTTCCCCCGGCTTGGACAAGAATACAGTATCATTATCTAAACACAAAGCCAAATGTAAGTGGCTGACCCTGGAGTGGAGTATTATTCCTGGGGCTGTTAAGTAAATAGACTCGGAGCACCAAATGCCTGGGAGCGGTGAGCATGTGATTATACCCTGCTGCTGCAAATGGCAAAATGCAGGTGCAAGCGTTACTGTAGGCAAAAGTACAATCCAAATAGTGCCGCAAATGATCCTGCACTGGAAACCAATTCACTTCGTCCTTATTTTTAAGCAAACTAAATTACTTGCAGAAAAGCTGGGTATTCATTTCATGTATTAGCCTGTATGAAATAATCTTGAAGCAGTTCTAGACACCAAGGTATTATTTAACCCATGTGGTTTAGTAGGACAAGAGCGGCCCCCTGCCGTAATCCATGCAGGGGCAATACCGGCAGTCAGTGTGAAATTAAATACATTACAGGGAATGAACATAATGCATTTTATAGACAGTTGTTCATCCACATCAAACTTTAGTTTTTAAAATCCTAATATTTGATCCCACAACAGGAAGAATGACTCAAGTCAGAGATTGGCAGGTTGCACTGCCAGGAGGTGGAAAAAGGTGCAGAGCCCAGAAATCCTTGAAGGAACAATTGGCTGAAAGGAACCGTTTCAAATGATCCGAGCTCTGCTGAGCGATTCAAATGCCAAAGGCCCAGGTAACATTTGATCAAATTGTTGCAGGGCTTAGACCTGCATTTATTGCCCCTTACTTTTTCCCTTAACATTTTTGCTTGAAGGATCAATGTTTCTCAGTGTGATAGAACTTCCCTGCCTCACAGTTAAATCAAAGGAGGGCAAAATGGGCTTCCCTCACCTCACTCTCCGTCTCTCTTGACCCCAATGTGGTCTAGCAGTCTGTGCTTTGTTAAATTGAAAATGTGTAGAAATTTTTATAGAGATCTTCAGCTATATAAATAGCTTTGAAAATTGTCATAACTTTAAAAACAGGTCAAAAAGGAAATTGAACAGCTAGTGAGTTTCATACCATCCAGTCAGCTTTCTGAAGGGCTGCATTGGTCTTCCTAGTAAATGATTGCTTTTATTGTTGGGGTTTACATCTTTTTTTTTTTTTTCTAAGTTGCTTTTAATGGAAAAGTGAACTTGGATGGAGTTTTCTGAGAGAATGTCAACTATGTCACTAATGGCTCCTGGCACCACACTAAAAACTAAGGAATAGTTTTTGTCTTGGGAGGTGTGATCTGCACACCATTGTACTGCAGAGCATCTGATTCTTCATGAATATCAATGACTTCCTTTTGTGGAATCCCAATGTGGTTCCCAGGCAAATGCTGGCAATCTCACAGCTCATAGGTGGATCCTGTGTCCTCTAAGGTGGTAGCCTTTATCTTTGGAGCTTTCAAAGCAAATTCTACTTCTTTGCCTACAAAAACGTATCGAAAAGCTCTTTTGGTGCTATGTTTTTTCAAAGTAGGCGAGGGGTTTATAGCTCTTTAAAATACAATGCAATTTACAAGTGCTTTTTTTCTCAGTGTTGTACAGAAAGTCATCTGAGAACTTAAAACCAATGATTCCCATCTTTGGATGGGGAGAGCACTAAGTCATTGCTAGGTGCCTTATGTAAGCAGTCTCTGGAGTTTGAGTAAATTACATTGTAAAACCTTTATTGAGGTTATAGTTGCTTTTGTCATTATATGTTTTCTGAAGCCATAATAAAAGTTCACCTCATATCACGTAGGTTGTTAAATTTTTTTTTTCAGGTGAGAGAGAATACTGTTTGCAATTCTGTCACTTTTCAAGGAATTAAAACCAAATGCAAAGTTTGTTGTTGTTAGGTGCCGTCGAGTTGGTATCAGACTCATAGTGACCCTCATAGGGTTTTCAATGGCTGACTGTTTTTTGGGATTGCCTTGGGAGTGGATTGCCAGGCCCTTCTCCTATTTTTGCGGTGCTGGCAATTGAACTTGGGACCTCAGAGACTGCAGCGCAGCGCTCTACCAACTGAGCCAAATCCCAGCCCAAATGCAAAGTAGCTAAACCAGAAAAGAGAAAATTTTGGCTCTGGTTGCTCAGAGTTACTTTGAGCTCCATTATTTGCCCTTGGTTGGCTTTGTTGTCAGGCAGACTTTGTCCATGGGGATGGTGTGAGGATCCTTGTCCTTGATATATTTTTACATGGTCCTTTAGACTTGTGAGCTCAAGAGAGACTTCATTTTAACATCTATATCAAATTCCAAAGCAGAATTTGGGTTGGCCAGCCCTACTGCATGCATCTATCTTTGGACTAACCACAAGTTTTAAAACAGAAAAGGTAATCTGATTAGTTAGTGTAAATCACATACTCAGCCCTTTAAGGGGAGAATAGATAGAGCCCCTTGATTACAATCTTACCACAGTCACATGGAGAGAAACAAGAAGCAATTTCCAAACAACAATAATAACAAAAAAAATAGGTGATGAATAAATTAGCAATACCCACTGAAAGATGTTTCTTGTTTACACCCACATTTACAAGTCTTGGAGATACTGCTTTAGAATTAGTGTTCTTGTTTTTCTGATGTTTTAATTAGGATCCTCCAACAGATATTCTAGGACTGCAGCTGTACCACTGTGGTGTCTGATCCAGTCAGATCTCAGAAGCTAAGTGGGGTCGGGCCTGGTTAGTACTTGGATGGGAGACTGCCTGGGAAAACCAGATACTATAGGCTTGGGAGAAGGACCCAGAAACCCTCCCCCAAAACACCCAATCACTCATTGAAAGCCCTATGAATAGCAGAGAAGAGCTGACAATAATGTTTTGCCTATTGTACATAGGGTCCCTATGAGTAGGACACCGACCCAAGGGCACCTAACAACAACAACAACAACAACCAGATATCGTAGGTCAGCCAAGCCCAAATGAGGTCATTGGGGATACTCTGAAAGACACTAGCTTTGCAACTAACCCCAATTGCAGCTTGTATGCCCATGTATGTTTAAGAAGAAAAATGAAGTGTCAGAAGGGGAGCTGCCAAAGCAAAAAATTAAAATTCCCTTAAAGTTCAAATTTCAAATTTTCTCTATAAATTTAAAATTAAGCAAAATAAACTCATACACATATATACCACCACCACCACCATCAAATAGGCACAAGATATGAGGGCTAATTCCCAAAAGGCCAAGAACATTTCTTCCTAAACTTCTCTGTCTTTAATTATTACATCTTTTGGCTTGGGCACCTTGGATAGGGGTAACCCTCTAGAATCTAAAACACTGAGCAACTTGACTGTCATTGCTAGCTCATCATTTCTCATATACACTCTTTCCCCTGGATAATTGCTACCTTTGTTATTATTGTTAGGTGCTATTGAGTCGTGTATGATTCATAGTGTTCCACATAGGGTTTTCAATGGCTAATTGTTTCAGGATTGTTCTGGGAGTGGACTGCCACATCCTTCTCCCATTTTTGCAGTGCTGGGGATCAAACCTGGGGCCTCAGAGACTGTGGAGCAGCACTCTACCAACTGAGTTAAACTCCAGTACTATTCTATAATTGACACCCATCACTGTTTTTTATTCCTCTCCCTTCTTTTCTTTCTCAGTCTCTCTACATTCATTTCTTCCATCATTGTTTCTTGTTTCTTTAAATGTTCCTATATAATTCCATTCTTTGAAATAAAAACATTCCTAATCTTTGTTTCATTTTTATCAGCTAGAGATATCATAGACAGCTGGCTTTCTGTGAAGAGTAGACGGATTACTTCTTACAATAATAATAAAAAACAAAATAAACATTAATTATGTACTTGTTATTTTCTAGACACTCTTTCTATGCTTCTTAGTCCTCATACCAATGCCATGGAATGAAACAGCAGATTCATGTTAGTTTTACTTGGGAAGATCGTTCATCCTTTGAACTTATTTCCAATGTCAGAGAAATTGCTTATAATATGAATTTTGATGGAATTTCCCAACATAGAAGCCAAAATTATTCAGATATTTGTCCCAGACTCCCTTCAAGCTAAGATATGGACACATGACCTACACTTAGCCAAACAAAAGTACCTGCCTCAGACTTTGAATCGATAGTGAGAGATACAAAAAGGAGGAAAGTCAAGAATTTATTTTTCAGGTAATGTGACAGAGGTGGCTGCAAACCCCAGTTTCCTTGGTTTGCAGGGGCTGTGGCATTGGCTGTGGCACTAAATATCCAAAACCATTAGCAATAGTGACTAAACTCCATTACTTGGGGTCAGCAGGACAACGCCACATCCTAGTTTGGTAGCGTCACTTTGGTTGTGGTTCTTGCTGTGGTTTTGGCTATTACCTAGTCCCTTCTTCCTGCCATTTCTAAGCATATTTCCCCAGCCTTCCTTATGTTTTTTATAACATACAATATATAAAATACAATACATACAATTTATAAAATACAATATTTCTGAAATTGAGCCACATAAAATTCCTATCCTTCCTTATTCCTCATATCCTGGCAACAAATTCCCTACTGTCTAACCAGCCATAGTTAGTTCATATTACTTGAAACCAAGAACCCTGCTGGATACAGAGATGTTATTTTGATAGATTTGGAAAACCATTTTTAAAGAAACAAATGCATTGTGCAAGGTCAAGCAAAGAGAATTAAGGCCCAACTGATTCAAGAGCACAGATTTGTTTCCCACCCTTCAAACAAGCATAGAATAAAAGACTGTATCTGTAAGTGACATGGGTCTGAATATAACTTAGGAAGACATAGCCATCCTTGATTAAAGCCTCAGCTCTGGCCCTCATTGGCACTGTGACTTTGGGTAAGTCATAGTTTATTTGGGCAAACCTTCTTTTTGTAGAAAATGAAAATTTTGATGTATGTTGGTGGTTTCTAACTATTGGGGATGAAGTCACAGAAACATTCAAATCCCCTCCCCCCCCCAAAAAAAACACATTGAAAGCTCTGGATTTACTTAATATGTACCACACAAATGTGCTACATCCAATTTTACTCCAAGCCCATTTTGAGATGTCAATAGATTATAAAATGAGAGCCCTGAACTAGATAATTTCTTGGTTTTGCACCTTCCAAGAGAAACTTTGCATGATTCCACTATGTGGGAGAATTTGCTATAGTTAGTCACCACAATCTCCCTCTCTCTCTCTCTCTCTCTCTCTCTCTCTCTCTGTCTCTGTCTCTCTCTTTCTCTCTCCCCCTCCCTCTCATACACACAAGTACATATGTACACATATACACACACTATATGAAGGTAAGCTTTTGAGCTATCATACTCCTCCTCAGTTTATAGCACATTATCCTCACTGATATAAGAAATTCTAGAAGACCTGGGTTCACAGATCACATAAGCAATGCTTAAAGGCAAAAGAGTTGTTTATGCTTGAGAACAGAAGACTCAGACATGACGATTTGTATCAGTTACTACAAGTTTCAGTTGCTGCAAATAACTGAAAATCCAGTTGAAAATAGTGTCAGCAGTAACATCAATAAGAACATTTACAATCTTATGTAGCAAGAAGTTTGGAGGTGAGAGATTCCAGAGTTGGTAAATTCATGAAAGACCTTTCTTTTCTGCCAGTTTGTCCCAGGATGTTGGCTTGTCCTTCGTTCCTTAACTATTACATGGCACAGTTTTTATCAAGTTATGCAGAAAATAACATCAATAAATATTTAAGAAAGTTTATTGTCTTGTGCTTTTGACCAATATAGGATAACTAACATCAAGCTTTCCCTGTCCCTGAAAACAGCTATGGACCCAAATAAATACATGAGGCAGTTATTTTCAGGCATTGAGTAACAGGCACAGGGCTGCCTGTGAAAGATGAGAAGCATCTCAATATATAGATGAGTGATACATTTTCCCCTGAGGAGCATTTTGTTGCTGCAGCACAAGGAGGTAGAGTCCTAACAGAATAATAGTATTGCTGAGCTGAAGAAGCAGAGATCAGAGTTCTAGGAGCTGAAGTAGCTGGAGTATTCTGGATAAAATGGAGCTGTGTATTGGGGGCCCCTGAAGTCCACAAATGAACTTAACACAAACTTTTGGCTGAGGGAAGGGATGTGAAGTTAAAGGTTGTGACTCCATGAAAGAGGGCCTAGACAGATTGCTGTGGAGACGAAACTAAACATTGGTAACACAGGCCATGCAGTTTAGGGCTGCTTAAATTCTGGCTCATGGGAGAAAGAAAAGCCTTGGGCATTTAGATGACATCCTAGAAAGTTCATACTTTATGAAAGAATCAGAACTGTATCCTAGAATAAGTGTTCTGCTCTAAAACTAAGTAAAATAAAAAACCAACAGTGTAGACCTCTCTGTTAAGAATAAAACAAAACATAAGAGGATCAAAAGAATTTAATAGTAATTTAATTGTCTGACTAGACAAACTCATTACCCTTTAAAGGAAGATGATATAATTCAGATATCCTACAAAGTATCTTTCTCAATATCCAACATATAATGACACATTCATAAACATGTAAAGAGGAAAAATTAGACCCATAATCAAGGAGGCAAAAAGCAATAGGAAGAGACAAGGTGACTCATTTATTGGAATTATTAGACATGGATTTTACAGAAGATGTTATGAGTATGTTTGAGGACTTAAAGGAAAAGATAAATCAAGTGGGCTCTCTGGTCCTACTATGTCCTCTTGTTAAGATTATGTGATGATACTTCTCTGGGAACAGAAACTGTAGGGTGAGATGAATCCTGGCATATGCAGCAGTGCAGATCTAGATGTCATTTGGGCTACATTGTTAGGTGTGCCAGTCACAAACACCCAGAGATTTCACCATCTCCTGTGTTCCTAGGTTACTCTAGTCATGTTACTGGAAAGCTCAGCCTGTGTGGATAGATTTGACTTTGATGATAGCTACAGAGCTTAAAGAAGACTCCAGTATAATATCTTGCCTCTCTGTTTCTCCTGCATTGTGAGTTGGAGAATGGGAGCTGCATGCCTCATTCATAGGAGATGGTTGTTAAATGATAGAAGCAGTATTACCATATAAAATATTTTGCCTGTTCTGACCTTGCAAAGACAAGACAAAACAAACAAAATGAAACAAAAATCCTCCTACTGTCTCCAAGAGCCCCCAGTATTCATTAACACACCCCCACCTAAACCCTGCTCTCAAAGAATACATGCAAAACTTCCCTTAGCATTTCCACCTTGACTTTCAGACACATTCCAAAAGTTCTTGGAGGGACATACTAATGTATATCAAAACCATGGGTGACTTATTTGGGAGTTTCATCTCAATTTTAAAAATCGGTAACTTTCCCATATTTTTTCTTTATGTCTCACAGAATGGAGAACCATCTCCCAAGCAGTAAAGAAATGACAAGAAAACTACCCCCTCTTCCTCAAATGATTTCTGCTAAAACTATTATCTTATTGTCAGTGGTGCTAAAAGAAAAAGACCAAAGCATACTCTTTCTATCTCCAGTGCAGAGAAAGTAATGTGGGGACTGCTGTAGGACAGAGATGGAGATCCCTGCCTTCCTCCTACCTCTCCCTTGTCTCTCCCCTCTTCACTCCCGTTCACAGTCTTTCCTCCTTCTCTTTTTCTTTTTTCCCAAACCCTAGTGAGGCTTTAAAGTAGCTGTCAGAGCTGGGCATGCCCATTAGCTGCAGGCAAATCTTGTTTGCAAAGCAGGAAGCTGCAGGAATTCTCCCCTAGCAGTGTTTTCACTCTTTATGTGAGCTTAATCCAGGGGATTAACAGATAGATCAGCTGGAGACCTCCTCTCCAGTGAAAGAACAGACAAGTTGAAGCAGGAATAGTCCCTGAAATGTCTGATTCGTTTGGGAGCTAAGAGCACAACAGTTACCCGGCATTGGTCTGGGTGTGTCCCTATGGAGACCAGGTCAGGGAGGACACAGTTTTGCTGACATGGTGCCTTTGACACTGCTGACTTCACATGTCCCCTCTCCCCACTCATTAGTGCCTCTGCCTTCTAGCCTTGCCTGCCCACCTTCCCTGTCCCTACCTGGCCCCTAAATTTCCCTTATCCTTTGCCACATCTAAGCTTCTTGATTTCTCCTGCCCCTCTCCTGTCCCCTATAAACTCTGCCCCAAACCCATTCTCTCCCTACTCTGCCCTGAGTTACATGGGGTCTTTAGTAGGTTGCCTAGAAGCAGAAATTGAGAGGGGTATTTTTGAGCAGGCACTTTGTGGGAAAGTGCCCTTAGAAGAAGGGATGCAAGAGAATGGAGAAAACACAGAGGAAGAAAGACAAGTAAGAGCAGGGTCTCAGCTGGAGTCTAGCTAGAGCCTGGTCTCATGTGCAGCTCTACAAGAAAAATGGGCCCTACAAAATAGGTTCTATCTTGAGGCAAAGGGTGCAGTGTTTATGTGCTTCCCTGGCCAGTCAGGCACTGGTTGCTGGCTGGGGAGGAGGATGGCCTCCCAGGTAAGGAGGCTCTCACTTGTCTGAGGCCAACTGTGCACAGAGGGGGTCACTGGGGATGGATGCACTTCGTTCTGAAGGAGTTCTGAGTGGGGCACTGGAGCATCTGCTATGTATGGAATTCATAGACGAGGTGCTTCAGAGGCCTTAGTTCAATCTTGGGTCATTCCAAAGCATAAAACGAGCAGAGCACAAAGTGATGAGAAGAGAGAAACTAGTAACTCTGCCCAAGAGATCACGCCAAACATGTCCATTTCTAGTAGGGCATACATTTTTTAGCACTATTTTGTGGAGCATGACTACCCCCAAGTCCATCTTCTATTGTGTGTTAACGTGTAACAAAAACCTAGTCTTCTGCGTAATTTGAAAAAGATCTCTCCTGATATTCCTAGGCTTTTCCAGAGATGATTCCATTCTCCTGGTTTTTGCTGCCATCCCTCCTTCAGGGCCAATGCCTCAGGCTTGATCCTGGTTCATATTTGTCCCACTAATAATGATTTCTCTTTGTTGCTTCAAACATCTGACCTTCCCTCATTCTTCATTTCTGAAGTATTGAGGACAGTCAGTTGAAGATGACTCAAAGGAATTACAAAATAAGAAAGGAAGAACCACATTGGTACCAGACATGAATAAGTCAAATATTAGACTAAATAGTCCAGATAGCAGACCCCTAAAGTCATTGGCCATGTTTTTCACAGAAGGCCCCTCCCCTTGCTTATTGTTCAACTTGACCTCAGTTGTATGCCCCAGAAGAAGATTTCCTCTTTCAAGCCTGTACTCCAGTGGGGCTCCCTGAATATCAGCCTCAAGCTTAATCCAGAGGAAAGGTCATGGTTTGGTCATTCTCTTGAATATATTGTTCATTTTTAAAAATATTATTTTTACTTTTGACTCTTTTGTTTTTAGTTTTAGCTTATTTTATCTTGTGATAATATATGTATATTTGTAATCCATCTTGAACAGAGAAGCATACAATTAGATATTTAGGAGAACAGTCTCTTTATGTCTTCTCTGAAATCTGTTTCCCCCAATCATCTACTTTCATGATGGTAAGATTATTTTTTTTCAGTACTTGGGGATGAAACCCAGGGCCTCTCACATACTTTGCAAGTGTTCTACCACTCGACTACACCCCAACCCCAGCCCATTTTTATTTTTTATCTTAAGATAGGGTCTCTCTAAGTTATGCAGACCGCCTCTGGTCCCAAACCTGTGATCCTCCCACCTTCACCTCCCAAGTAGATGGGATCACCTCCCAAGTAGATGTGCTCCACTGGAGCACTCAACCCACTCAACTAGATGGTAAGATTTTGAAGGGATATATGGCCACCTATTGAAACACTATGTTTTCCAGTGTCCATTGCAGCTAAGTGTGACATCCTGACCAATTGGATATGTGCAGAAGCAATGTGTATCATTTCTCAGTCATGTTAGGAGGAAGGGGCTTGGCTCTACTTTTCTCCTTACACCCTCCCTACCAGCTGTGAGCTGAACCTTCAGAAGACAAATGAAATGATACACATTGTCCCAAGGACTGTGCTTTAAAATGATGCTTAAACACGTATCACCATCTCATAAGCTGCCCCATCCCCTCATGTGAGCCCAGCCTAAGGCTCCCCTCCTGTGAGTACTTAGAGGTCATGACACTTGTTATTCCATGACCTTGTGAAGGGGAGGGTGATGCTTCTGGCTGTGTCACTGAGATTGGTGCCTGGGGATGGAAGAGCTCCAGCAGAGAGTGCCCAAGTGTTCAACCCTATGCTGATGACAATCAACACTGTGTTACTTGTGCCTGAATATGAAAGTGAGGAAAAGTTCTCTCTTGTCTAAGCCCCTGGGGTCTAGCTCAGCACCTAAACATGCCCTGTGCATTCATTCAGCCCCAGGGGGTGGGACTGTATTCAAAGACTGACATAACTGGGTGGAAGTCACAATGACTGAGACAGAGGGAGTGCTGGGGAAGTTACAAACATTTCAAAGTGACAAACTGAGAGATTGGAAGAGGAATTGTGTTTAATATCAAAGGCATCTTTCGATCAAATGTGAAGCAGAAAGGTATATATGAGAGGAAAACAAAATCGGACCAGTAACATCACAACCTGTTTCCCACTCACTGATCTAAGTTACGCCTGTTTTGTACACTTCCAAGAGAGGACAGACCCCTGCTGTAAGTTTATCAAGACTACCAGTAGTTAGATTTATTCTGCTTGATTTAATGATAGGGTAATGTCAATTCCCTTTATCTTATTTTGCATTTTTACACATGACATAGGATTGATTAATTTGGGAGGTAAAATCACTTCTTGATGGCTCTTTAATATTCAAGTCAACATGAAGTCACTTGACACATCATGCAATATTTTTCCAGCTGAGACATGATGTACACTCCAAAGTGCCTAAATAATGCCTGGTATTAACCAAGAAAATCAAGATGTCTACAGTTAACTTTTTGTCTTTACAGATAGATTTTAGAGTTTTGTAAGGACAAAATATGATGAGGGTTCAGCTAGGCTGCCTGCTTGTTTGTTTGTTTCTTTTTCTCTTTTTTTGAAGTGAAGCAGCCATTGTATATCTACTTGTTATAGAGATGATGAGATTGCCCCAAATGTCCTCCAAAAATCCAGTCATCTGGTTCAAAGAAGTTCATCATCTAATATAGCAGCAGAGTGACTAGAGTGGACTTGTTTGGCTGGTCTCTTCAGTCTTGTGAACCTCTCCCACATGCCATGCCCACACCCATGCCTACGTCTGCATTCTGAGTCTTGAGTTTCTCTGTAATTCCTCTTTTGGAACCCCATCCTACTACCTTCCTCTTGGTCTTGCCTGCTGTCCATTTGAATTTTCACACTATCTGTGGAGCCATCTTCTGCTATTTATTAAAGCATTCTGTTCCCATGTAGGGATTCTGAAGCTCATAATATCTATGTGCTTAGAGTTCACATCACAAGATTTAGCCCTTTGACACATCATGGCTCATATTGACCAAGGGTGTCTCAAGAGTATAGCTTTTTTGCCCTGAACTAGATGCTTAAAGGCAGAAGTCACACCTTACCCAGGCCCTCCATTTCCTGTGGGTCTCAGCTTCTGTTGATGGATAAGGGTGTTACCCAATAGAGAATACTAAATCTTCAATTAAACTGATAGATTGGTTGTTAGTTAAAACTTCTAAATATCTTTATCTCCTTTTATGTCTTTTGAATTTTTTCTCAGTAGTTTGTGTGTGTGTGTGTGTGTGTGTGTGTATGTGTTCAGTAGACAAATGCATGCATTAAATGTGTGTGTGTTCATTCAGTAGACAAATATTTATTGAATATCTATAACATGTCAGGCATGGTGCTGACTCTGGTGATTAAAAAAAAAAAAACTGGATGTCTAAACTGGGTGTGGTGGCACACATCTGTAATCCCAGAATTTGGAAGGCTAAGGCAGGAGGATCATGAGTTTGAGGCCAGAAGCAGCCTGCATAACTTAGTGAGACCCTGTCTTAAGATAAAAAATTTTAAAGAGGGGGCTGGGGATGTGGCTCGGTGGTAGAGCACTTGCAAAGTATGCACGAGGCTCTGGGTTCAACCCTTCAGTACTGCAAAGACAGAAACAAAAACAAAAACAAAAAAACTGGATGTGGCCAAACTTTGGTGTCCTTTACCCTGGGTAGCTGAGGAAATGAGTGTTTAAAAGAAGAGCAAATCTAGAGAAGGAGCTGATGTAGGCAGAGGAGCTGGACGAAGAGTTGCTAGACTTAAGGTGTGAGAGAGGGACCAGGTGGTAGCCGGAACAGTGATTCTACGAAAGCAGTGGGAAGTTACGCTGGGTGTGCATCTCTAGGAGATATTTGCCTGGAGACGGCCATTTGGTCCAGGGGTCAACTAAGTTTTCCAGATGAACAGATAAGAAGAAAGAGTTGAGTAACATTGGTATTATATGACAAGTAAAAACATGGAAAGAACTCAGAAAGGTTTAGAAGGTGACATAAAAGTCTTTAAATCTTCAAATGACATCTGTTGTAAGGATCTAGAGAAATGGAGGAAATTCTGGGGCTACCAGTGGGAACAGACTACCCATCATTTGAGTATTTTAAACCTCAGTCTCATGATGGTAAAACTGATTGGCAGATAAACCAAAGGAAGGAGGAGAATGTGGGCTGTTAACACACTCTACCACAAGAAATAGATAAATAAAAAGAGTCCAAGGACCCCGGACAACCTTCAAACCAGGTACAAATTCATCTTGGACAGTGTAGGCCCCTAGCAGTCTTCAGTGAAAAGAGCAAACAGAAACCCTGCCACCTTTCCAGCTGAGAACCAGGAAATCACGATCCTGGCATCTGTGTCCATGTGTACCTTGGGGTCTGGTGATCTCTCCCTTGCTGCTCAAATTGACATCTGAAAGTGCATCACAGAGAGGGACTATTTTAAGAGTTCTGCTTTATGACTTCTGCTTCTCAGACCGGTAGGTGGTAGACGAGGTTGTGCACCAGGTGCTACAGGGGGCGGCAGGATAAATGCTGTGACTCACCCCAGGCCATGAATTCAACACGAAATTTTAGGAGAAAAAGCAATTTAAGGTTAACATAAACACTACAGAATAGGATATGAACTTTGTATGGGTTCTAAAGATTATACAAGAGATGTAAATGATATTTGGCACCTTCTGGTTGCCCTGGGCTATTTGGTCCTTTCATAAGGACCCAAGCCTGTCTCATTTAGTTAGGAGTGCCTGGCACTGCTGCAGGGTACAACTTTGCTCAGTGGCTCTCCTGGGCTTCTCATCTCTCAGCACCTGAGAATCCTTCCATGAGCTTGCGCAGCTCACTGTGTTTGCTCCCAGAAAATGCAAAGCTCCAAATCTGGGGCCTTGTACTTGGCACTGTGCCAACAATTTGTATGTATTCACCAGAGCATTTTCTTATAAAAGAGTTGGGGCCATTTGGCATGGCAGGTTCTGGTTTCATTCGCTGTGGAATGCGTTCATAAAAGAGTAGCTGGGTATGGCTTCAGAAGACCTACAATTCCCTTAGGGTCAGGATTTGATTATCATCTGGAAAATGTACAGTATCTAATCATTTGGACTCTAATAGGTAGTTTTGCTCTTGTAAACTCCCGACTGAAAGCAATTATTTCTCAAGTTTTAGAGACAAATGAACCATAGAATAGCAGCTGTAGAACTTGTTGTAAGAAAATACGATAATTACTACATTAGACATGTGCTAGGACAAAAGTCCTTTGCTAATCAACAGCGTCACTCCTGAATCAGTTGTTGAAAATACGTCGGGCAGCCAGTTCTCAAAGCTACGTGCCAGCGGGAGGGAGCGGCAGTGCAAAAAATCCTAGGCAACAGATAATCCTCAAATCATTGCCATTTGGCCTCAGGAGATATCATATGTTCCTTCCTTCTTCCCTTCCTTCCTTCCCTCCTTCCTCCCTCCCTTCCTTCCTGCCTGCCTTCCTTCCTTCCTTCCTTCCTTCCTTCCTTTCTTCCTTCTTCTTTATTTCTTCCTTCCTTCCTTCCTTTGGCAACATATTATTTTAATTAGGTCCTATGCACATTATTGTCAATATTAACTTTCTAAACAGATATTCATGGCTGCAAGAAAGGATACCATGAGCAATACAGGAAATTCATTTGGGGATTAAAAATTAGCTAGAGACAGTTCTGACATGGGTAATCCTCATGTGGATAATTGAGTATTGACTGGCATTTAGAGAAATATATGGATGGCAGAGGAGGGATGCAAATGAAGCTTGGCACCTTCTCGTAACCCTGGGCTATTTGGTCCTTTCAGAAGAACCCTTAGTTAGAATGGCCTGGCACTATTGCAAGGCTCCTCTTTGCTCAATGGATCTAAAGGGCTCCTGGCTTCTTGGCTCCTGAGAATCTTTCCTTGAGCTAGCGCAAGTATTGCTCATTGAGCTAGCTCATCCTTTTTGTCTACCCTTCTCATATAATAGACAAAGAAACTGAGTCCTGTCGACATGAAATGAGTTGTAGTCCTAAGACTAAAGCCTGGTGAAAAAAGAAGTTGGATACCTTAGAATTGAGAAAACTGTAGGTACTCAGCAAAGGCTGTAAAAATCTATTAAAACTGACTCACTCATTTTAAATGAGGTAAGTGTTGATATTAGAGAATTTGGTGGACAGCATTTATTTTCCTATTTATTAAAATGTCAGAATAAGCAGTATGGCACCTCCTAAAAGACTTGCAGATGATGGTCTTCAAAAAATTATGCTCATGGTGGATAAGAACTCTATTATTGTACCCTGCTGATAAAAATAAGGCAGAGATAAATACACACAGGATATTAGGTAGGGAAATTTCCTTAAATATCTATGAAAGGCAAACACACATACACACACACATACACATATATGCACCAACACACATTTATAAAATACATGTTCAATAAACTACATTTAAAAGCAACAGAATAATAAAATAGAAAAAGTCCAACTTCAAAGAAATTTGCTCTTTGAACCAATTCACCAATTCTCGTTCAATAACTGACTTCTTCTCAAGTTACATGTAGTGTATATCCCAGTGGAAGACAATATTGCCTCTGAAATTTAACAGGGAAGATGTTGTTGATGATGTTAGGTGCCATCAAATCCGACTCACAGTGACCCTCACAGGGTTTTCAATGGCCGACTGTTTTGGGATTGCCTTGGGAGTGGATTGGGACTTCCTTCTCCCATTTTGTGGTGCTGGGAATCGAACTCGGGACCTCAGAGACTGCAGAGCAGTGCCCTACCAACTGAGCTAAATCCCAGCCCCACAGGGAAGATAGAGAAATCCAAATTTATTTACCCACTCTTGGTCAACTGACCATCTTAATGTAAGAATATACTGTCCATCTTTGGGTGCAGTAAGTGTGTGTCCCTTATTAAACACCACAAATTAAACTTGGGGCCAAACCATGGTACGTTGGGGCAGCTGTCTTGGCCCCAGTCTTGTTGGCTGTGGCTCATGCTTTTGTTGGTATTACTAACACAGAGAGAAGTGGGAAATTAAAACTATTCCCTGAATAGCTCAGGCTTCAAATTAACGTTTGCCCAATAATCTGAATATTTTGATTGTAACAGAATAATTCCCCATTTACCTCACTTCTTCACCTCACTCTGTCTAAGCAGAACACAAAATAAACTGAATTTATGTCTAAATGCCACTACCACAAGGGGGGGGGAGATTTTGATAAGTTAATGTATCTATATAATGTATCTATATGATGTTTCCATATTGAAGTGCCAATACTGTCCCTGCATTAAAGTCACCCCTTGGGATCATCTTTGAGCAGATGAGCTCTGCCCACTCTCCTGGATCTCCAGGAAATCTCCCAAATGAGACGTTGGCATTTCCACATGGCAGGCAAATAGAAGCTGAAGTCAAGAAAACCACAACATCTGGAACAGGAGGAAAGATTTCACTGGAAAGAACTTGACAAACTCTGAAAACAAAGTTCTAGACTTTACTAATTTATTTTGGCTGCAAAGCCAAGCTCAATGCAAAGCTCAAAGAGGATTTGTCCGAGGCTCCTTTCAAAGAAATAAAAAGCCAGCCCGCACTAAAATTAATGCATTGGCTGCATAAAGAGTGGAGATAGTTATCTGATACTGAGGGAATAGAGCCACACTAGGCCTTTTTGTTATTTATGGGATTATTATTGGAGGAAACAGAAGCAATTAGATATCCCCTTGCTTTCAGAGCAGGGGAAGGAAAAAAGGTGTCAAACATAGTTTTTCAATTTGGTCTCTTGATCATTTTGTTCTCGCTACATCTTAAAATCCAAATATACATATGCCCCCAGTGCCCCACTGATTCTCTCGGCTGTTCCTTTGAGTAGTTCTCTTTGATTCTTTGAAAACTCCATGCATTTTGAATGATGTATGGGAAGACTTAGAACTACCTTAAAATAGAATTTATGACTTTAAAACTAACGTTGTTGGTGTTAGGTGCCGTCAAGTAGGATCTGACTCATAGCGACCTTATATACAACAGAATGAAACACTATCAGCCACTGTGCCATACTCTGCGCTATTGTCAGTACTTCTCTGCTATTTATATGGTTTTCGGTGGCTATTTGTTTGGGGAGTGGACTGCTGGGTCCTTCTCTCAAGTCTACAGCACCTAGTATTCCCAGGTAGTCTCCCATCCAAAGACTAACCAGGTCCCACTCTGCTTAGCTTTTAAGATCTGATGAGATCAGACACCAGGGTGGTATGACTGTACAAAGTACATTTGTTATTTTATGTGATTATAAACTAATATATGTATGTATATACATTATAGAAAAAAGAGATATCAGAGAAGAACCTTAAAAAATCACCTGAATTGGTCAAACACTTGCCATTCCTTTGTCTGCCCAGCTTTTGAAGCTCCCATATTTCAGGGTGCTGCCCATAGTATGAATCTTTTCAGGAATCAAGGAAGGGTGTGGCATATGCTTTTGCTGCCAGCAGACATATGCCCCTGGTTAGGTGTTTGAATCTGGATTGAGTGATACAAGAGGCAGGTACAGTAAGGAATTTATCTTGGTGGTAGGAGCAGCCCAGTGCCCATAGTGGAGGTGTGTAGTGTCTGGTTTAGGGTTGGCAGTGCCATGGTTCAAGCAGGGACATCCTGTGTTGTGTGGCAGGGGCAGCAGAGCTCTCACCCTTTGGACTCTGAAGTGTGGATTAGACTGTGGTCCTGGCAGCTGAGTAGCATGGCTTGTGGCTGCCTGTCCCCCAGCTCTGTCCTCCAGATTCCCCAATCAGTGCTCTTGTGGGCCCCCATATCCATCTAGTAAATTCTTTTTCTCCTTACATCAGGCAGAGGTGTCTACTGATTGCAGCTTGGAACCCAGGTAGGTATTCCTACAATTCCTTTGCTCAGAGATACCCATGGTTAATATTTTACCATACAGTGTTTTGGTCTTTCTTCTATACCCATAGAGAATATTTCATGTGCTATGTACAGGGTACCAGGTTTACCAGGTTAAAAGAGTAGCAGGAGAAATTTACCTTACCTTAGATGCTATAGAAGGGGTTTGTTTTCCACTTTTCTCAGGTGTACATTGCCATATTTGTAATTCTTTTTTATTAGAAATTTTTAATGTACATCATAATGTGATTCATTTTGACATGCTTTTCATTGTGACAATTTTCATATATGCAATTTGATAAACATTATTCATATAGATTACACCTTACCCTCCTCTATGTTTCCCCCCTCCCCCCTTCCTATCTAAGTTTCCCATCCAAGTCTTCTCTATCTTTTACTATGTAGTATTTTTCTATATGTCCTTGGGTTCCATTTCTGTTTAAGATAGAAACTTTTCCTGTAGTGGTCTTTGTTTCTATCTTGTTAGAACAATTACATGCGATTTCTAGT
>VMDO01018537.1:0-41895 GCA_007922755.1 Pedetes capensis
AATGTCCTCACTTCTAGGCTCAGAGCATCATTAAAGGTGCTTTTGCTAATTAAGTTCACAATTTTTAGATCTACTTGAGCAAATTCAGTTCATTTCAGCTTGGATTTACAAACTATGTAGGGGATAAAGAGCTGGAACAGATGCATTCCTTGTCAGTTACAAGTTTCTACCTGTGAGTGGAAGACAAACATGTATTGCTCTACAAAGCTACTCTACAAAGCAATTGTGATGTTTTATTTTCTGTAGTCAGGCAGAAAGGAGAAGATTGTTCTCATTTGGTTCCTCTTCTTCCTCCTCTTTTTCTTTTAAAGCATAAGTATTTAGCAAAATACATACATGAGCATTAGCTCTTGATAGCAGGAGTATACGTTTAATCCAGCTCAGGATCTCTATGCTTCATTTTTCTCATCTGAAGATTTTGTCCCTGGATTGTGTATGGGTTAAATGAGACACATACATTTTAGACACTTAGACCAGTAGCTGGCTTGTTACAGGAACACAAAGCATGGTAGGAATAGTGGTCTCCACATGTATTCCTTACTTCATCCTTCCCAGCAGAAACTTTGATTTTCTTTAGTACATTAGCTGCTATCATTATTATTATTATTATTATTATTATTATTACTGATTTTTAAAAATTATTCTTGCTAGAATTTAGTGAGCCTGTGGTTGGTGACACAGGAGAAAATTCAGCCTTCTCAATCCGTTCTGCCCGCAAAGCCAGTGGAGATAGAAATTGAAACACCACAGCAGGTGAAAATAAGAGAAAGAAGGTAAGATTAGGCCCTGCTTCTGTGTTCCTATTCTGTATAATGGGTGACAGCTATACTTGTGAAAACTTTAGAGGAGTAACACAGGTGAGATGGGCTCAGTATCAAAGTAGTCAGGAACCTCAGGTGAGAGAGTCGTGGGTTTGCCTTTACTACCGGAGTGAGATACCTTTGTATCCCGACTGGGGTGGGAGATGGGGAGAGGGAACTCCTGTGTGCCGAGGACAGAGCAGGTGGGTCATTCTTTATCTCACCTAATCCCTGGAACACTATTACAAAGGAGGAGCCAGAGACTCAGAGAAGTTAAGTAACATTTCAGGAATCACTCAGCCAGTAAGTAGAGGAGGCAAGATCTAAATCCCACTCATCCCTTTCCCATCACATTCTCTTACAAGACGTGAGATGTTGCCCACTGTGGTAAGGAGCCCCTCTCCTTCCCAGGATCCCAGTACTTATGTACCTCCAGTGGCTTGGGAAAAGGCAGCACAAAGCCTGGCTAAGTGGTTAAGGAGTTCCACTGTGTGATGGGCATGTTCTTAGGCTGAAAGGAGGGAGATAATATGTCATTCAAAGAGTGTCAAATTTTCCTAAAGACTCGCTGGACACAGATGAAAGATTTTCACTGGAATAGTGTCTCATAACTTTGCATGAATTTAACATCAGTGTAGTGCTTGCTGAGGAGAGTCAGTCAGGAGGTTAGACCATGAGAGACAACTTTGGAGGAATTGAGCTCTGAGGCCTGTTTGTGAGGCATGATTTGGTGCTGGGAGAGTTTGACAGATGAGGTGGAGAACATCCTGAGTGCAGGTTTGCAGTTGAGAAGGGACAGAAGCGGATGCAGATTTGCTTGAGTAGCAGAGCCTTCCCTTGTGCAGGAATACATGTGAGCAGGTCACCGGTTATGAGGTGACAACTAACTGGGGCAGTGGGGTCTAGTTTCAGTTTTCCATCTCATTGTCTGAGCGTTCACTGTGCATTCTAGTGAGAAGATAAAAATGGAGTTTGAGATGTATCTTCGGAGGATGATGAAACATTTCAATAAAGAAGTCCATGAGAACACACACTAGGTAAGGGCAAGGAATGCTGGGAAAGGACAGTATTCCTGTTGGATAGAAAGAACTTGAGTTCTCTGTCAAGCCTAGGCCTTGCTTCTGGCTCTGCTGCTCACTCTGTGACTTTGGCATGTGACTTATTCTCTCTGAGCATGTTTCCTCATCTGTGCGGTGGGGATAACAACACTGTCTGCTTTGGATGGTGGTTATTATATGTAAAGTAACTTGTAGCGTGCTCCCTGGTATGTAGCAAGGGCTGAACAAGAGATACTTGCCTTTCATCTCTTCTTTCAGCAATTTAATAAGCTTAATTCTGGTCTTAGCTGAAGACATTGTGTCTTTCAGCTTCAACTGGTCATTACTGAGGATGTATACAGACCTAGCAAGGTCTTTATTTGGCAGTTGGGAGAGAGAGACTTATAGAGGGGGAGCATCCCAAATCCAAAAATCAAATATCTGAAATGCTCCAAATTTGGAAACTTTCTAAGTGAGCATCATCTCAACACTCAAAAAATTTGAGATTTTGGAGCATTTCTGACTTCAGATTTTTGGAGTAGAGATGCTCAAATGGTAAAGGTCTGTGCACATATTCCAAACATTTCTGGTCCCAAGCATGTCAGGTAAGGGATACCTTACTTGTATAAAGATTATTTCATACATTTGAGGAGTTTCTGATCTCACACATGGAACAAGGACTTCAAAACAAACGCAAGACTGCTCAGAACAATGGGAAAAATCTCGATGGGGCTGACAAGCTGAGGAAGGCTTCATTTAGGAGAAAGATTTGAGGGCTGGTAGGACTGTTCTAGCCCAGATTTGGAGGGGTCACTGGGATGACCAGCTCACCTGCATGTGTGGAGGGTATGCAAGTTAGAGAAGAGTAGGGAGAGAGGGAGAGAGGGTGTTGATGTTCTCTGACGGGCAGTGGGATTGCAGAGAGGGCAGTGAAGGGGTGGGAGAGTGGGATGGACGGAAGCCACGCTGGGTCCACAGCTGCTATAGAAGTCTAGAGGTGAGCCAGGCAGCATGGCTCATGTCTGTAATCCCTGTGACTCAGGTGGCTGAGGAAGGAGGAGCCCAAATTCGAGGCCAGAACTGCATAATTTAGCAAGACTCCATCTCAAAATAATAATAAAAAAATAAAAATAGAAAAGAGGCTGAGGGTATAGCTCCGTGGTAGAGTACTTATGTGGCATACATGAGGCCCTGGGTTTAACCCACCGGTACTGAGGGGTAAGGGGAAGAACCAGGCTTGGCTTGGTGGCACATACCTGAAATCCCAGCACTCAGGAGTGTAAGGCAGGAGGATCGATGCAAGTTTGAGGCCAGCCTGGGCTACACAGTGAGACCCTGTCTCAAAAAACCAAAACATGCAAACAAAATTAGAGGTAAAAGGAGTGGATGAAGTTAGAGGGTGGTGTCCACCTCACAGAGGCCTGCAGATTAGATGAGAAAGATGCATTCCTCTCACCTCATGGTGAGTGCTAGAGGTGAAAGAGAGAATCAGATTGACCATAAGGTTTGAAATTTAGTAAGGGGAGAGGGGCAGTGGCATTGATTAGAATAGGGATGCTGTTAGGGAGAAGGAAGGCTGGTATTGATTGAAAATGGTGAAGAGCTTTGTATGGGAGAAGGGGAGATAGGCAGCCATGTAGTCATTGCAGTAGGTTGGTGAAGGCCAGGGCTGGAGTCCGGAAGGGAGAGATGTAGGCTTTGCAGGGAGGAGGGTGGGCTCAGACATGTGGAGAGGTGGAGGGAGCAGCCAGCAGGCCTTGCCCACTGCCTGGCTTCCAGGCAGTGCTCCTGAGCAGTCACGCTTCTCTTTCTACCAGTCACATTTCTTCCTGGTCTTGTTGGAGCAAACCCCTGAAGGTGTAGCATTTTATCTAGAAATCCTACAGCTTGTATCTTTGAAAGACAAGACCACTTTTGGAAAAAAAAAAAATAATAATTCGAGCTTTGATTTCTTTGAGGGCATGAGTACATGGAGAGCAGAGGGGTGAAAGCCAAAGTCTTGGGGAATGGCTGATGCTGGTCTTCTTACTTTCTGGAGTGTAGAAATGGCACCACGTATTTTCTGCCCACAAAATGCTTTAACTTGGTAGCAAAATCTGCCAGCTTCAGGCTTCCTTCCTTTCCCTCTCTTTGCAGGTTCATCTGCTGTGCCTGCTGGCAAATGGCTTCTATTGAAATAGGGTCTGCAACCAGCTAGATCTGCTTGCTGTTGGCCTGTCCATCATCCCAACTCACTTTGCTGGAGTGCCACCTCAAGACATGGACATCTGCTACCTCTCCAACCTGGTGAAGTGGTAAGGCTTTCTGCCCATCCTGCAGAGCTAGAGTGTGGGGTTGGCTTTTTCTCAGGCTGGGTTCAGGTCATTTCTGCAGATTTCCTCTGAGATGGTAAGTATGCATCAGGTGCGGGGCACAGCATTGAAGAGAGGGAAACACCGGGATGATCCCAGCCCTAGAAGAGCTCCCAGGCTGATGGGGAGACAGGTGCATACCAGGTAATTTAGGGTAGTGTGAGGAGTGCTCTGGCAGAGGAGTGCTGGGCACAGACCTCAGGTGGGCTCCTTGGGAAGGGTTCCCAAGGAGGTGTGCTTGGAATTGGGTCTTCAGGGGTTGGTAGGAATTAGCTAGCCATGCTGGGAAGAGCAGCACAGAGGCAGATATCATGATTCGCTCTCCCTTTTGATTTTCTTGGCTATAAAAAAATGGAAATTCCTCTTTACTCTGACCAGAAGGGAATGTACGAGGGAACACATGGTTTCTTCCCAGGTTCATTGAAACATTTACAGTTAATGCAGACCTTTCAGTCAATGAGAAAGAGAGCCTGCAGACCATATTGGAGAGAATTACTATTTACTCAGCACAAGATGATGAAGAGTTGGTCCATGTAAGTGATTCCTCTGGTGGCACTATTTTTTTTATTATTATTTATTATATAATTGTATATATTACTATTAAATAATGATAATGAGAATATGATTTTATCCCTGAAAGATTTGTATGTCTTCTTTGAAGAAATGTCTATGCAAGTCCTTTGTCCATTCTTAAATTTGGTTGTCTTTTTTTGTTGAAGTGTAAGAACTTATAAATTCTAGATATTAGTCATCTCTCAGATGCTTTGCATATGTGTTCTTTCATTCTGTAGCTCGTCTTTATACTTGGTTGATAAAGTATTTTGATGCACAATGGTTTTTCATTTTGACAAAGTCCCAGTTACCTATTTTTCTTTTGTTCTTTATACTCTTGGTGCTATATTTAAAAATTCATTGCCATATTCCAGGTCATGAAGATTGACCCTTACATTTTCTTCTGAGTCTGATACGTTTTGTTCTTACATTTAGGTCTTTCATCCGTTGGGAGTTAAGGTTTGTGTGTGATGTGAGGTAGGTGTTCACCTTCATCTTTCACCAGCGTCCTGTAGTTCAGCACTATTTGTTGAAGAGACTATTCTTTCAACTGTTGTTGTATTATTTCCACTATTTGTCAAAGAGACTATTCTTTCCATGGGGATTGAATGGTCTTGGCACTCTTGTTGAAAGTCAGCTGACCACAAACGTATGGGCTCATTTCTGGCCTCCCAGTTCTATTCTATTGGTCTACATATCTATTTTATGCAAGTACTACACTGTTTTGATTGCTGTAGCTGTGTGTGTGTGTGTGTGTGTGTGTGTGTGTGCGCACGCGCGCGCGCGCACACTTGAGGTACTGGGGTTGAACCCAGGGCCTTGCACTTGCATGCTTGCAAGTGCCGGACCACTGAGCTGCCACCTCCAGCCCATTTTTTTACTTTTTGAGACAGGGTCTCACTAAGTTATGCAGACTGCCTCTGGTCTTGAACTTGCGATCCTCCTGCCTTCGCCCCCCCACCCCAGGTGCTGGGATTACAGGCATGCGGCACCGCGCCCCGCTGATTACTGTAGTTTTGTAGTAAGTATTGAAATCAGGAAATGGGAGAGTAACTTTGTTGTTCCTTTCCAATATTGCTTTGGCTTTTCCGGGTCCCTTGCAATTCCAAGTGAATTTGATGGTCTTTGTTTCCATTTCTGCAAAAAGCACCGTTGGGATTTTGATAGAAATTGCACTGAATCTGTAGTTGGATTTGGGGAGCATTGTTATGTAAACAATATTAAGTCTTCTAGTTCATAAACATGGTATGTCTTTCCTTTTGTGTCTTTAATTTCTTCCAGTTGTACTTTGTAGTTTTCTGTGTACATATCTTTCACCTTTTTGATTAAATTTTTTGTGTTTGATTTTTTGATGCTATTCTAAGTAGTATTTTTAAAAACTTCCTTTTTAGATTGCTCATCACGTGTGTAGAAACACAATTGAGGATTGCTTTTGTAATTTTTTTTCCCTATTTCTCTGTGTGTGTATGTTGTACACATGTGTGCATGTGCACTGTGGATTGAACCTAGGCTCTCATACATGCCAGGTATATTTGCTACCACTGAGCTATACTCCTGGCTCTTAAAACACAATTGGTTTTTGTGGTTTTCTTTTATCCTGAACTGTTGATCTTGTTTGTTAGTTCTCTTAGCTTTCTTGTGCATTCTTTGGAGTTTTCTGTATATTGAAGCATTTCATCTGTAAATAGAGAATTTTAATTCTTCCTTTCTAATTTCCATTCTTTTGTTCCTTTTTATTGCTTACTTGCTCTGCCTAGGACTTCAAATACAGTGTTGAATAGCAGTGGTGTCTCTCTGCCTTGATACTGAGCTTGGGGGAAAGCATTAAACATCATGCTAGCTGTGGGTTTCCATAAAAACTCTTTATCATGTTGAGAAATTCCCTCTGTTCCTAGTTTCCTAATGTTTTTATCATGAAAACGTTGGATTTTGTCAAATAGTTTTTCTGTGTCAATTGAGATTATCCTGTAGTTCATCTCATATTATGTGGGTGGACTTTAATGTCCAGCTACCCCTGCATTCTTGGGGTAAGTTCCACTTGCTCATGCTGTGTAACACTTTTAACGTGCTATTGGATTTGGTTTGCCAGTATTTTGTTGAAGATTTTTGTGTCTTTTTTCATAAGACGTACTGGTCTTTTCTTTCCTTGTGATGTTTTTATTTGGCTTTGATATAACAGTAATGCTGGCCTCATAGAATCAGTTAGATGTTCCCTTTTCTTCTGTTGTTTGGAAAACATTGACAAGGATTGGTATTAATTATCTTTAAATATTTATTAAAATTCAGCAATGAAGTCATCTAGTCCTAGACTTTGTTGTTTTTCACAGGTTTTCTATTTCTGATTCAGTCTGTTCTTAAAAGTCTGTTCAGACTGTTTCTTCCCGAATCAGGTTTGGAGATTATGTTTCTAGCAATTTGTCCATTTCACCTAGGTTATCTGGTTTATTGGTATAGGGGTCATATGATTTTGAATTTTTTTTCCCCTCAGCAACATACATTATTAGATTACTTATTAAAAGTGGTGTCCATGTATGTTTAGAAGGCAGTAGACTGTTTCTGGAATACTGTAACATCTGTTATTTTATGTAATCTGCTTTCTAGTCTTTTGAGGAAGATGTTGTTAGGCGCTGTCAAGTTGGCAGGGGTTATTACATACGAAGAAACCTGGGTTTAGAGAAGTCACTCATTCAAACCCAGACTTCTAGACCTGTGCTGCTGTGCCATGCTCTGCTTGAAGGAACTAAGAAATTAATATTGGTACAGTACTATCAGCCAAGCTACAGACATTATTTAGACTTTCCATGGTTTTCCAGTAATGTACTTTTTCTGTTTCAGAGTGCAATATTGCATTTGTCAGATCTCCTTTGTCTTCTGAAGGTTATGATAGTTTCTTGGTCTTTGTCTTTCATGATCTTTACAGTTTTTGGATTATTTTTGCTTTTTGCAGTACTTGGGAGTTGAACCCAGGACCTTGCACATACTTTGCAAGTGTTCTACCACTGAGCTGTGACCCTAACCCATTTTTCACTCTTTTATCTTGAGACAGGGTCTCACTAAGTTACGCAGGCCACCCCTAGCCTCAACCCTGCAATCCTCCTGCCTCTGCCTTGCGAACTGCTGAGATTACAGGCATGAGCCACCATATCCAGCACCTCTTTTTTTTTTTTTGGTGGTGGTGCTGGGGATCGAATCCAGGGCCTTGTACATGCTAGGCACGCACGCACGCACGCATGGTACCATTGAACTACATCCTCAGCCCTTTTTGTTTTGGGGGGATTTTTGTCTTGTTGTTCATTTTTTAACACAGGGTCTCATTATGTAGCCCAAGCTGGCTTTGAACTCACAATGATCCTCCTACCTCAGCTTCCCAAGTGCCAGGATTACAAACGTGAGCACCATGCCCTGCTTCGGCCCTTGCTGTTTTGAGACAACGTCTTGCTATGTAGATAGGATCTTGCTGGCCATGAACTCTCAGTTCCCCCAGTCCCCCAACTGCTGAAATTAGACATGAGGCACAACACCTGGCACTTCACATCTTTTCTTTAAACCCAAAACATAGGGCACTGCCTAGAGAGGCAGTTTGCCTCAGGCCTATCTAGGCCCACTTGGAGGTCTGAGGCTCATTCCCAGGGCAGTAACCTCTGCCCTACATCCGAGAACTCTTGGACATCAAGCTCAGCAAGATGGCACTGGCATCCATCTCCTCTCCTGAGACCCCTCAACACCTGACTGGCCACTTCCAAATTACAGAACAGCCCCTGATTGGACCGTTCAGGAACCACCCCCAATTGGCTTTTTTTCAAAACCTGATTTACATCTCTCCCCTGATGGGCTAAGGCCCGATCACCTGATGTGGCGTGGCAGTCCCCAGTTGGCCAGACTAGGGGATATAAGGATGGTGCATGGAGCATTCGAGGTCCATTCCATCAGCGAGTCCACACTGTTGACAATGAGCAGGAGAGCTGCAATAAAGAGCTGCTTAGCAACACTGAGAGTCAGAGTCTTCCCTCAGAACTGAGAAGTGAGGAGCTGCCATGGGCATAAACCTCTGAGCCTGCCTTTCTCAAGGCTTCTCAGAGTAGCTGTGGGCATAAGCCTGTCCAGCTGTTGCGACTCTGGCAGCCCTCACCAACCAGTGGGTCTTCAGTGGCTGGGTCTTGCCTTCATCTGGAGGCCTATGGCCAGAGTGAGACAAGTGACAGGCAACACCCCACACTTGATGCCCGAACAGGCACCCTCGGTGACAACAAGGCACCTTCACTGGCTTCGCCCAGACTTGTTTCCGGTCACTGGACTGGTGAGGGCTTTCTTGTTCGTCTGTTGTCTTTGTGTTTCGTGTTAGTCCCATCCGTTGTGTGCCTTGTTTGTCCTGTCTGTCTCGTATGACCGTTAGTGAAGCCCAGCCTCCCTCACAATAATAAAAGCTCACCTTCTGTTTCACGTGGACTCTAACATCTGTGTTGTACTTCTCCTGTCACGTCCACTTTCTGTGCCTGGGCTGCGTGGGAGGGGGAGAAACTGACGGGTTTCTGTTAGAAGTATTTGTCCTTGTCATTTTATTTCATTTGTGCACTTTTGATGGGACTTCCCTTAAGGGACCTGTCCTGGTATTGGTTTTACGTCCTGGTCAGTCAGGTAACAGACATTGGCAAACGGTCTTAAGGGTTAATGGTCAAAGTCTAACAGTCAAATGGTATGGAGCTCCCTCTCAGAGGACTCTAGGGTTTAACAGTCCGGAGCCCTGGAAGTTTGTTGGAACTTAAAGGTTTGGAGTTTCCACTTAGAGGACTCCGAGGGTAAGGAGTTGCCTCTCTGGAGGGCTCTGGGAAGGAGGAAATCAATTGGGACTTCCTTTAGGGAACCCGCAAACTAACTTGGGACCCCCTTTTTAGGGACTCAAAAGACAAATGGGTAATAGCTCAGCAAAAGGGCAACCAGAGGATCCTTAGGTGCAGTGCATCCCCACCCGGTTGGAACAAGATGGGAAAAAAGTTTTGTAGGCAGAAGCCTCACAGTTCAGGGAGAGGATTAAGAAACTGGCTCCCTGGGTAGCCCAAAGGGATCTCTCAGATCTGGCTGTTTGGTGGCAGGTAGAAATTCAGGTCAGAATGACTTTGGCAATGGGTAAAGGTAATTTTTTGGAGGTGTTCCTCCAAAAGCTAACTGCTTTAAAACAAAAGGAGGAAGGGGCACAAACAGATGGGTCCCCAGAGGCCATGACAGAGCAATTAAGCCATCCCAGGGGGAGGGATCTTCCCCAGGAATGAATAATGGGAGTAAGCCTCCCTGGGAAATTAGCCCAAAAGAGGAGGGACTTCCCCCGGAAACCCCATCCAGGAAGGACCCCTCACCAGAGGACAAGCTTCGTCTGGAAGTGTACCCAGGGGGAGGGCTATATCCCAACATTAGCACTTACCTGGGAATGGGACCCACACAGCTATTGGGAAGAGGCCCAAATGAGGCCAGGGATGGATGTCAGGCCTATCCAGTAAACCTTCTGCCTACACCCGAGAGACCATTGATTTGGTACCCTCACGACAGTAAAGATCTTAAAGATCTGAGAGCAGCTATAAAAGAAGACGGTCCTCATGCTCCCTGGACCAAAACTATATTAAAAACTCTGAGCATAAAAATAAACACGGTCCAAGACTGGAAGGACATTACAAGATCAGTTCTTCCAGGGCTGGTTTTTATACAGTTGGTGGCATACTATAGAGACGAGGCAGAACAGCAGGAGAATAGGAATGCCAGTATGGGAATCCCTGTGGACAGGGACTGCTTATTAGGAGAGGGCCCCAACTATTCAGTCGGGGATTTATGGCTCCCTCCAGAGCTTTGATCAAATTCATCTGTGTGCCCTACAGGCCTGGGACAGACTGCCTCATAAGGAGGCAATGTCCAATATAGTAGGCCTTTGCCAAGAAGCAAATGAGCCTTTTACTAAATTTGTAGACCGGGTGTCAAAAGGCTTGGAGCCAAAGGTGATAGATGAAGAGGCAAAAAGGGAGTTAATTCGCCTTCTAATATGGGATGGCATGAACAGACATCGTAAAACAGCGTGCCAGGGTCTAAAGAAACAAGGGGTAGAGGACTGGGTTGTAGCTACCCAGGATGTTGGCTCTTTGAGCCACATGGCTGCTGTCATGGCAGAGACCTTTTTGGCCCAGACAGCCAAGATACTACAAGAAAATAAGAAGGAAATAAAAACCATAGACAATACAATTGTTGGGAGGGGAGTGGACTTGGGGCCCTCTGTGTTCTGTAAGGAGGAATGGGTGCCCCAATGCTTGCACCCTGGAAGCCTGGGGACAGAGCGTCACACATAGATTAGAAAACAACTGAGGACTTATTTATAAGGATAGAGAGGGGATGGGAGATTAGGATAGGGAGAGAAGAGGGGAGGAGAAAGGCACTCAGCTGTTATCCCTGCTGCTAGAATGGGGACTCCCAGATATTGATGCCCATCTGATCTGCAGTCTTTGCCGCTTCAGAGGCCCTGAGCTTGATTCTCAGAGGCTTGCCTCTCAAAGAGCTCGGTCTGATGGTGGAAAATCTGTTGAAGAGGAAGAGGTCCGGTAGATGCAGGCTGGTAGATGTGAGGATGGAGGTAGGCTGGGTAAGGGATGAAGGTGGGCTGAAGGTAAACTAAGGGTAGGCTGAAGGCTAGGTGAGGCAGGCAAGTATAGGTCTCTGATCCTTATGGGGCCAGAGGACAAGTGAGTAGATTCTAGGTGAAGGTTGAATGAGCTGTTAGGTTCAGGGGTCTGGGACCTTTATTCCCTTAGTCCAACTGTCATCTAGCTGTCAAGGAATGACAGCCGGTCACGGAGGGGCCTGTGGGTGGTGCGAGAGCAAGGGCTTAACCAGTCAAGGAGCAGATGGGGCTCAGCCAATCAGGTAGCAGGGAAACCTGAGCAGGCCAGCACCATCTTGGCTCACTCCATTGGAGCGGGGAGGAGTGAGGTACCCAGATGTGGGGCAAAGGTGACCCATCACCATCTTGCCCCATAGGATTGAATGGGGGAAAGTGGCCTGGATGTAGGGTAAGGGTCAGCTGTCTTAGGGGATAGAGTTGGTTCTTCCAGGAGGGCTAGGCAGGGCCCCAGGGTTCTGCTGTGTCAGGATACCTTATATCCTGGGAAACCACAACACCTGCCCCCTTTTATTTCAAACGTTTAAAGGGACAGGATGCATGGGATACAGAGGCTTGGGAGGAGGGATTAACATATTTACAAAGTTTGGTGGGGAAGGGTTGTGTATGTTACAAAAGTTTTGGAGGAGGGATTGTATGGTAACATTTACAAAGTAAGTTAGGTAACATTGTAATTAGGATAGAACATACAAAAATACAGTAACTCAAAAAATACAGTAACTGGTTACAGAAGTTGCAACTTATATACAGGGTTAAGACATTTTAAATAGCAAGCTTTTGACATTTTAAATGGTAACAGTAATAACAATTTGCATTTACTTCAAACTTGTAACTGGGGCAAACACATATGCAATTTTGTATAATTTGGAAGTGTTTTGGAGGGTGATCAGTCCTCTGTCAGGCTCAGCTCCTTCAACCAGGCCACTACCATTGGACCAGCCAAATGGTAGCAGCTTTAGGTAGGGGAACAATTCAAATTCATGGACAAGGCTCTTAACAGATTGTAGAGAGGGGAGATTCATGGATCATGGCTATGTACACAGCCATGATTCGATTGAGATAATGCATTTTAACGTATCTTTTGCTAACACAGACAACAATGGTTATTACGATAACAATGATTAATCCAGTTAATAAAAACAATGGGTTAATTGCTCATCTCCAGGTGAATGGGTTTAATTTTCTTATCCCATCATCTATCCCAGACAAAATCCCTGCTTCCGGCAGCTCTGGTAGCTCCAGGTTATACATCTCTTGAATCTCTGATTGTAGCTGGTTGATGAGGGCATTGGCATTTCCTGTCCCGATTAGATGTTCCTTGATTCTTTCCCAGTTATGCTTAGCCTCAGTATAGTGGACTGGAGTCACACAGATGTTCGTGGGAGTTCCAATCACACTTGAGACTAAGCTTCTGCTCCAACCTGTCTAACTGGTCCCCAGTGGCAATTATGGCCTCTCTGAGCTCATTTATCTGGCCCTGTAGGGATTCATCAGTGTGATGCTGTTCTGTCCAAAGTTTAGTGGCGTCAGCATGCCACTGTTCTACAAATTTCTTGTTTTGGATCGCCCGATGGAGGGCGATCCCAGAAGTGGCTGCAGTGGTGGTGACTCCTGTTATTCCAAGAATGATAGCCGCTATGATCCCTACAAAGTGCTTAGATCTTTTTCTAATGATATCAAGGGCCTGATGGAGTATGGCCATAGAGGGGAGACTCCTGCCATTCCCTGCCCATATGGACAAGGAGCCATATCCCATTCCTCATTCTGAGGATGTAGAGGGAATCCTCCTCTAAGTCAAGGCACATCCCTGGGTGGAAGCATGTGTACAAGTGACAACCCTCACAAGATGTTGCGCCCTTTCTGCTACTCCATCTTGCTTCTCCATCTTGCTTCTACCATTAATACATAAGGGAGCTTAGCTGGGCGCGGTGGCGCACGCCTGTAATCCCAGCAGCTTGGGAGGCAGAGGCAGGAAGATCGCACGTTCGAGACCAGACACAGTCTGCGTAAGTTAGCGAGACCCTATCTGTCTCAAGAAGTAAAAAAAAGGGCTGGGGGTGCAGCTCAGTGGTCCAGCACTTGCAAAGCATGCAGGCACGAGGTCCTGGGTTCAACCCCCAGTACTGCAAACAAACAACCCATAAGGGAGCTTGACGCAGGCCTGGATGTTAACTGGATGGATTTTATGGTTACTGGTGGTGGTGCTTTCACCTGGCCTACCACACACCTACAGGGGAGTTGTGGGGTTGTTTTTGTTGTTCTGGATTGGGGTTGGGACATGCTCAATGACCTTTATTGGCTATAAGGCAGCAACCAATTTCCAGATGTGTGGCTGAGGGATGGCAGCTGGGGGTACCTCCTCCTGACCTTCCCGCCAGTCCACATGGATAGATTGCTTCCAAGCGGGTGGTGAATATCCCACCCCTAGCCAGGATACCCTCCATGAGGGCTTGAATCCTTCCCGGATGGATTTGGCAAGACTCCGGTCCATGATGGCCTCATGGGAATGATTCGCCATGAGCCATGTGGCATAATCCTGACATCCATCCCATTAGATCCTTACTGCCTTCAGATAGTCTTTTTATGCAGTGTGGGTGTTGGTACAGCAAGGGCATCAGTGACAGGAGCTCGATGGCCAGATACTCCTTGCCATCTGACCTGGGCCAGATTGCATGCCCGATCTTAAGGCACTGTGGGTCCTTCCCTCCTATACAGATGGGCGCTCCCTCTGTTCCAACCATATAATTCTCTGCCAATTTTCCCTCCTCTGCTGTTTTGGAGGGGCTGGACAAGGGGCCCCATAAAGTTGTACGGACCTGTGTCCACTCGGTGTTATTGGTATAAACTAGCACTGCCTGATTGTTCCAAGTGACTTCCCTGTGAAGGAGGATTGAAGTAATCAAGTGTGTGTCCAAAAACACGCTTATTGGACCTTCCCCAAGGCATGACTCCTCTCCTTTCTCCAGCCCTTCTATTTTTCCCAGCTGATCTTCCTCTATTCCCTGGAGCCTTTAGAAAGAGAGATTATCATGCCTGGGCTCTTAACCTTTCTGTTTGGCACAGTTGTGGATATATTGATGTTAACAGAGCCTTTTGGAATGGGAGCTTTTTCTGTTCTATTGGGGTGGCCACTGATGTGCCCAACTCTGAGTTTTCACGGGTCTAGTTATGTGGTGTCCCCTTCGTCCAATTCTGGTTTTATTATAGGGTCTGGGCCTTACTCTATACCTTACTATCAGTGTTGGGGGCTGTCTTGTTGGGGGTCGTCCAGTTGGCTTTTGGGCGGATTGAAATTTACCTACTCTCTTTGTCCTTGATTGTATTTCTGTAGAGAGAGAGTCTGATTCATTAGTGGAATCTGGGACAAGATCACCAACTGTTAGTGTTCTTCACTAATGGTTTCATTTTCAGCATGATTATCATCATAATATTCATAGACCTCCTCATCAGTATCTAGATATTTGTCTGGGCTACTGTTAGTTGGAACTGTCGGAATTGTCTGAGAGGCTTGGGGATAAAAATCTCCTGAATTTTCATCAGATGTTACATAGTTATTCACAGGAATTATTGTTACAAAAGTTACATTGTTACATTGAGTTCGAGAGTTGTCGTTACATTGGGTTGGGAGGTTATTATTGTTCATTTAGTAGTAGTGGCATTAAATCTCTGGGCCATCATGATGGGAAATGTTGAAAAATACAGAAAATTGGGCCTCATTTTCTACTACCCATTCACCTTTGGGGCCACTATATATACAAATACAAATAACTGTGTACAACTTCGCAATATAATCAAACATTTTTGTAACTCTGTAGGTTTAACAAAGTTATGATAATTGACCTGGGGAAGGGTCCAAAATGAGGAGCTGTGAATATGAAAAGGTGAATTAGGTTCTTGATTACTTCTGATATTTTTATCTGGTGCCAGCTTGGTGTCTTGTGCTGGCACCCAGATGGGTTCTCTTGTATCTTGGGGAAAGATGCACACTGCTCCTCTCTTTTCAGATAGTAATAATGCCGGTTCTTTGTTCATCTCCCTGGTAATTTTGTCCCTCCATTTAACCCATCTCTCAGGAGGCCTTTGAACGTGGTTGCAATGTTTGGTGATACGGGGGACAGGACAGTCTCTCTGTACATTTAAGATATTTAATGTAAATAGTGCTCATGCCAGCTGTTCTTGGGGTGGGTGGTCCCGTAACTGTTGCTTCTTTAGCTGGGTCTTCAGGATACCATTGACCCTCTCCACAATCCCTTGACCTCTGGGATTGTGAGGCAAGCCCCTCACATGGTTGATCCATCATGTCTCGCAGAATTCTCTGAATTGATTACTCACAAAGCATGGCCCATTATTGGTCTTAATTTGTTCTGACAGACCCATCACTGAAAAGCAGTGATATAGATGTTGAATTAGGTGTTTAGTCGTCTCCCTGGTTCTGGCAGTGGCTCAGATGAAGTCGGAGCTGGTGTCTACCAGTACAAACACATACTTCAACTTGCTGAACTTGGGGATGTGGATGATGTAGATCTGCCAGAGGTTATTGTTTCTTAGGCCTTGAGGATTTACCCCCATGTGTTGCAGCCCTGGAGCTTGAACTTGGGCTGCACACTGTGAGCAGGTACTGGCTAATTCTCTTAGTTGCTGGGAAGGAAGGTCCGGATATGCCTTTTTCAGACATTCTTGGTTCACATGTGTTAATTTGTGAAACTCCAGGGGTTGCATGATGCCAATTTGATGTTCATCCAATTGTGAGGTGAGTAAATCTGCTCTCTGCTTGCCTTCTGCCAGAAAACCTGGCACTCCCCTCTCTCTCGCTGAATTTGTCTGGGTTTTGGTTTTCGTTCATCACTGGAGTAGTTTTTAGATGGAAAGTTTCATTGCCATGAAAATCTCTTGGACCTAGGCAATTGCTGAGTTTCATTTGTTGTTTTTTCAGGGAAAATTAATGTTGGAGTTGTTGAGGGAGCTGTTACAGGTATCGTTAGTGGGTCCTCTATATCATTAATCTTGATCTCGGGAACATTAGTTGGACTAGTCATTATTATAGCGGTTTCTATTTTACTTGATGTTATAAATTCAGGGCTTTTAGTAGTATCACTAGTAAAGTTATTTATCAAAATCATTGTGAGGCTATCTCATCTGGATCTTTTCTTGTATAAACTATTATTACTATATATAATATTACAAGTATAAAACATTTCCTTAACTTTAACATTTTGAACATAAACAAGTATAACAATAATAAAGTATGTAAACAACTACAACAGTAACAAAAGTAACTTAATGGTCTTAACTATTATTATTTACACTTATGACCCTTGAGCCTTTGAATCCAGACCGTCAGTCTGCGTGTAAATGTTTGGAGCGTGGCTGTGAGGAGAAGAAACAGGTGTTATTTTTCCTTTGTTGCATTTCTTTATCTGTGGCTCGAAGCTGGTACCCAACATGGTTCCTTTTTTTCTCCTGGAAACACGCAAGCCGTGCTCCTGGTATCAGACAACAGCAGATCTGGGCCTCTCCGTTGGGCTGTCATTGGGTCCTTTCATCGTACCCAGGTCTCTGGGGGATGAGGAAGCTGACCCCAGTGCCTCTTTATTCTACTTTCATTCTGGTCCTTTGAAATGTCCAGAACATTCAATGTTAGCAGGATCTTTGCTAGCATAAGTGATAGTGGATACTCTCCCCCCTTTTCTCTTTTCAAGTGTGCCTGGAGTATCTCATTGGTTCTTTCCACGATGACTTGGCTTTGGGGGTTATACCCAGTTGTGTGCTCAGTGTTCCACAGGGCACAAAAGGTTTTAAACGCCTGGCTGGTAAAAGTGGGACCATTATCGTTTTGATTGCTTTGGGGAGTCCCATAATAGCAAAGCAAACAAAAAGGTGGTTTATCAATTTCTTAGTGGACTCTCCTATCTGCCAAGTAGCTCAAATGAATTTGGAAAACGCGTCCATTGTTATGAATACATATTTTAATTTACCAAATGGGCTATAGTGGAAAACATCTATTTGCCAGAGGCAATTGGATTTACGCCCTCTTGGATTCACTCCCATAGACTGCAGTGGTGGAATGTGAATTAAAGCTGTGCATTGGGGAGCAGCTATGGACGATCTGCTTCAATTGCCATGGAAGTACATCCGGAAACAATTTTTTAAGGCCTCTGACATTCAAGTTCGTCAGCTCATGAAAGTCCTGAGGTTTAGCCATGCCTGTTTGCACTGGGTCTGAATTTGAGGCTAATAAATCTGCCTGTGCATTTCCTTCTGCTAAAAAATCTGGGAGTGGCTGATGACTGCGTATGTGCTCCAGGAAAATGGGCTGTGAGCATGTAGCCAGTAGTGATACCTTTGTCATCAGTAGTGATAAAGGGTTGCTATCGAGGTGGACAAAAGTACATGGCAGCCACAGTAGCAAGCTGGCTACGTATAAACTATCTGTGTAAAGGTTAAATGGCTCACTTACATTTTTCATGGCCCACATAGCAGCATATAGTTCTTTAAACTGGATAGACCTCTGTGGCAGTGGAATCAAGTGTTGACATAATATTCTGCCTAGCTTGGGGGGATAGACTACAATAGCCATTCTCTTTGCACACACACACACACACACACACACCCCGGTCCGTGAACACTACTTTGGCATTCTCCAAAGGCCCTTTTACAGATATCTTTGGAGGAAGCCAAGGCAGGTTCTTAAAGGAGGTAATCCAATGCGTTTTTGGATAATGGCAACCTGTTTGTCCTGGGAAGTTGAGACAAGTCCAAACAAAACCAGAATGTTCCTGTAGCAGCCAATCTATGTCTGCTAATGGGTGAGGCATGACAATTTCTTCTGGCTACGTTCCAAAAACCTGCAGGCATCTAAGTCTGGCCTGTTTTACCATTTTTGCCATAGCCTGGATCTTATCTAGGTGACATGGGCTGCTTCCTACCGATGTATGTACCCACCCAATGGGCTCCTTATTTTGGTAAGTCACTCCTACAGTTGTGGGCGTTGTGTTGAACAAGAGGACATATAATTTTTCTTTTGGATTGTTTCTTTTGAGTTTTGAATTATGTCCTCTTGCAATTTGGATACGGCCAATTTTGCCTCCGGTGTAAGAGTCTGTGGTGGTGTTGGACTCTTACCACCTTTTAATAATAAATGAAACAATGGCTGAAGGTCAGATGTTGGAATCTTCAGCCATTGCCAGAGCCAGTTGACATGCCCACAAAATTTCTGGAGGCTATTTAAGATGTTCTGGGAGTGTTGTTTGGTACTTTGAGGTCTTACACCATTGAGGGTAATTGTTGACCCAAGGAAATTTATGGGCAACAATCTCTGGATTTTTTCTCTGGAGATTGAGAAGGAAGCATTCTTGAGGCATTCTATTAGCCTCTTTTCCAATTCTGGCAGGTCATCTGGATTGGGAGTGGCTATGAGTAGGTCATCCACATAATGATATGCACTGATTGGTCTCAGGGCAGCGATCACAGCTTTGTGACAAATCACTGGGCTGTTAGCCATGCACTGGGGGAGGCATAGCATTCAATTCATAGCGTTCAATAGGTCCCTCGTTGTTAAAGTTAGGAACTGTGAACGCAAACCTCTTACAGTTCTCCGGTGTAAGGGGACTGAGTAGAAGCAATCCTTAATATCCACTGCCAGAATGGAATAGCCCACTGGTATGGCTGACAGCAATGGGAACCCTTTCTGCGGGCACCCCCAAGGTCTTAAAGTCTTGTTCACCTGTCTTAGATCCTGCAGAAGCCTCCATTTTCTGGTTTTCTTTTATGTAGGAACATGGGAGTGTTCCACGGGCTATGGGATTTCCATGTATGGCCTGTTGTCAGTTGTTCTTTAACCAAGCCTTTTAATGCCATCAGTTCTTCCCTCTTTAGTGGCCATTGGTCCACCCAGACAGGTTCATCTGAGATCCAGTCTAGGTGAGGGGTCTATAGCGACCAAAGGCGTCTACACTAAAGGGTGGTCCTGTTGATTATTGGGGTCAGTTTTTTGGTTATTGAGACACACTATTTGTGTTAATTGTCTATTTTTTATTGTTCTTGTTATTTCTTTTAATGCTTTAATTCTGTCTGCATAAGATTTTAGTGGCTTCTACTGATGTGTTGTTTTCGTTATTGTTATTAGCTTTTCCTAAGTCTGGGGATCTTTCATGCCTTTAGTTAATATATTAGGTCCTAATTTCCCTTGTTACTTACCATAACCTCAATACCTCTTTTCTTTTTATGTTTATTCCACCTTTTAAAAATAGGGCATGTATGAGAGGTATCTGAGGGTCTCTTTGGGAAGGGTTGATGTACATAGGGAACCACATGATTGTTGATTGGGGAGGAATCTCATCACTGCTTGATTCTAGGGTGAGGGTTTGAGAAGCACAAGGACAATATCTGGGTTCCTGATTATTATCAATGTAAATGATGCTGTCGGTTGCTATGACTACTCCCATTGCCCCTAGGAGATCCCGACCTAATAGATTGTATGGTACTCCATTGGAGGCCAACGGTTGGAACCTCCTGTCTTGTCCTTCTAGGTCGGCCCAATCAAACTCCTGCTCAGTTCTAAAGGAGCAGGTGATTCCTGCTACTCCCTCTAGAGGGGGGTCCCTTAATTAGTTTCCAATTCTTGGGGACATCCTCTTCAGGATGGTCTTTTGGGCCCCTGTATTGATTGTAAGCTCAAATTTGTCCCCTATTATGAGTTTTGTGGAAGGGAAACCTGTCACATCTATGGATATTGCCCAATTCACAGCAGTTAATGGCTCTGATGGTATTATCTCCCTTCTAAAAGGGGCTAGGAACAGCCGCAATCTCCGTTTAATTGCTGCTTCATGGGGCAATCTCCAATCCAATGCTTTCCAGTATTGCAGAATTTACAGGGACCATTGGGTGGGAAAAGCAGGTCTTATCAGGGCAGTCCCTCACCCAATGTTGTCCCTTTCTGCACTTGGGACAGGTGGACATTTGTCTGTTCGTCTGATTGGTCATCCTACCCCGGGGTCAGTTTGACCTCCAATGCCCTGTGCTGCCACACTGATAACATTGTGCGTTGTTCGGGGCATTGGCCTGTTTTTGGGGAGCCGCTACATTTTTAGTCAAGGTGTTTGTTAGGGTTTTTCTGATGTCCCTATTTGACTTTAACAATTCATTGTTGGAGTCCCTGATTGTCTGGGCCAACAGGGTGGTGGACTGACCCAGAGTGCCAACATCCTGGGTGGCAATTATCCAATCACTCACCTGGTTGTTGCATAGATGTTGGCATGCCTGCCTACAAATGTTGGACATCCTATCCCACACCAGGGTCCTCAGCATCACCTGCTTTGATTCTTTGTCCGTCCTCGCCATCCTATGTTCTACATTTCTTGAAACCCTGTCTACATAGTCTGGGAACAGCTCATCAGCCCATTGTCGTAAGGCAACCAAGCTGGGAGCTGTCCCGCTGCGTGGAAGCCTATCCCAGGCCCGCCTTATGCAGACTCGTACCTGGTCAAAGCTATGCATGGGCCCCATTGCCTGTTGCAGGCCCATGCCAAAGTTAGGCCCTTGCCCCAACAAGCAATCAAGACCTACAGCGCTACCATTATTTTGGTTCTGGATGACCTGTTGTTGGCACACATCCATGTAGAAGGCCTCCCATTGCATGGACGTAGGACGTGGAAGGACTGCTCTCATTATATCCTTCCAGTCCTGTGGGGTATTGATCTTTGTCTCCAGGGTGTGCAAGCGTCCATGCTGAGTGGGGGCCATCTTCCTGGATAGCGGTTCTGAGGTCTTTCAGGTCCTTACTCTCATGGATGCCATATGAGAGCCCTCTCCAGTGTAAGGACGTGGCTGATGGGATATGTTGGATATTTTATTGGGTCCAGGATGGGGGGTCGAGGGGTGTGGCCCTTGATAGCCAGGTGGGCAGCTAACTGCTGGGTGTAATCCTCGTCCTGTCTCCTGGCAGGATAACTTCGTGTATAGCCCCGGTGATGAATGGACTTCCGGGGGAAGTCCCTTCCCTTTGGGTCTGACTCCCGACAGGGTCCCCTCCCTTCTGGGTCCGGCTTCCGGTGGGAGCCCCTCCCATCTGGGTCCAGCACACTGTGGAAGTCCTTCCCAGCAGGATCCAACTTCTGGGTGGAACATTTCCGGTAGGGGCAATGTCCTTTTCGCCAATGCCTAGAGTCTGACTTCTGTTAATGGCTCTTCCTTCTGAGGTCCGACTTCCAACAGAAGTCCCTCCTCTCTGGGTCCAGCTCTATAAGGAAGCTCCTCTCCAACTGGTGCAATGGACATAGGTCGTCGGCCTACCCCTACTTCTGGTGTTACTAAAGGTCCCTTTTGCAACTCTTTTAAAATTTTGCTGATAGGGCTTCATCAGTTTGTTTTTAATCCCATTGTTGGCCACAACCGCGTAGCCAAAGGCTACCCAGGTCTCAGGGTTTTCCTATACATCTGTCTTAATTTCTAGCAGAAATGGGAGATATTTTGAGTTGGAATGTCCTTGGTCCTAGTTATTAGAATTTGTTGGAGGGATTCCAATTTTGGGTCGACCTCCTCATTAGTTCAGCAACATTTGAATACTTTGTTCCCCATTATGACTGCTGTTATTATCTAGTTACAGGTTCATCCGTTAATGAAAAATTGTTGTCCATTACAAGCTAATGTGTCGGTGTCCGTTTGTCTGTCCTAAATCCCAATGATTGTATCTGTTAGTCCGTTTTTCAAATAATCGTTACCCATTTAAGAGTGCCTAGGTCCTTTGGGGGTTTTTCTTGTTATCTGCTGTGAGTCTGGAGTCGGGACGAGCTAACTTTGCACCAGAGCAGCTTGATCACCTTTTAGGTGCCTTTAGGTGTGCAATTAATCCGTCTCTGGGCAGGGTTAGTTAGTCTCGTTGCCTCCCATTTGATTCCGACAGTCTAACTTTAGGTTAAAAACCCCCTTTTTCATTTATTCGTTAGTCACAGGGCGCTGAATTCCTGCAGTCCCTGAATGGAGGCAGTAAAGCTTCCATGGGACTCCCTTTCTGCCCCAGAATGGAAGCTGAAGCTTCTGTGAGGCTTTTGTCAAGCTAGCTCACTTGTCCCACAGGATCCTGGGATCCTGCTGTCCCAGAATGGAAGCAAGGAGGCTTCCGCCCCGAAATGGAAATATAAAATAACCGGTCCAACCGGACCAACGGTCCCCGAATGGAAAGCTAAGCTTCTGTGAGACCTAACCTGTTAAACTTGTTGGGGGGAAACAAACACAAAAATTGGGGTAAGGTTTTTTCCCTTTGCGACCAGCACAGGAAGGGTCCTAGACTTAAGGATCCTGCCCTAGGGACGGAAAGTGAGGTGAGGGTAAGGGGGGGGTGCTCCTCTCCTGCAGACAGACACAGACAACCAACCTAGACAAGGGGGTGATCTGAGTGATAGAGATAGACGTTAATTTCCCCTACGTGTCCTTGTGCTTAGAATGACAGACAGGGATGGGGCCACAGTTAAACAGGACACATAGACAGTTGTTGCCCCAAAGGGACAACAGCTCTTACCTAGTCCCGGTTGCAGCAGATGGCCTCAATGTATTCCCATCCAATGACTGTCCCAGATATGTTGTCCTAGGTCTCAGGGATCTGGGGTTCTCAGGAGCCCCCCAGTGCACTCAGGGGAACTCGGGAGTCCCTAGTTGAGGGCTAGGAAGCCCTAAAATTATTGGGGTGCTCCATAAGGTGGATAAGGAGCCCCGCGTTGGGCACCAAGATGTCAGGGTTCAGCTCAGGCCCGGCAGAGGTCAGAGCCTTGCCCTGACACCGAGTGGGTATCGGGGACCCACAGGACTGGGTTGGTGTGGTGGCTGGAGGTCCCAAGGAAGTTCCTCAGGAGACCTTCTGCAGGAAACAGGAGAGGGAAAGTTTATTGGGTTGCTCCCTAAGTGAGGAGCAACCAGCAAGCAACCCCTGTCAAGTGCTAGCTCTAAGCCTGCAGCATAGAATGCTGCAGGCTCACTGGTGGTACAGCTCAGCCTTAAAGGCACAGCTACAATCAGTTGGTGTTCCGCTGGGCTGGAGGTCCGATGGTCTTGACTCTTGCAGCTCGCCTTCTCTGCCTCCCTCCTTCCCAAGGATGGGAGGAATTGGGAGGCTTTTCGTGACTTGCTTGTAGCCTTCGGTGCTTTGGGGCCCCTGGTCTTGACACCTTGGCTTGCTAGGTGATCTTCCTCAGGATTGGGGAGCACTGGATCGGGATGATGGGGTCCAGACAGCGGTTGATGGACGGTGAAAGGTGAAGGGGTGAAGTGGGGTCTGGGGGTCTGCTTATATAGGCTCCCCACACATCCGGGGGATGTGTACTGGGGATAGCCAATCAGGGGACATTCCGGACAGGTATGGCAGGTAACCTGTCACACCTGCCAGGTAGAGGCAGTTATTTAAATGGGGTATTTTTTGGGTGCAGTGGGGATTGGTAGGTAAGGTGGATAAGGGTCCAATCAAGTAGGGTACCTTAGGAGCCAATGTGGGGGGGTAGGGGTAGCCAACCAAAGTAGAGGTGGTTGAGGCTGGGTCAGGTTGGTCAGGGGCCATCTTTGTTCCCTTGATGGGAGGGGTAGGAGTGAGTGAGTGGAATGTGGCCCTGAGGTCACCTAGAGGTCAGTCCCTCATGCTGGTCTGAGGGACCCTACTTATGGGGTGCGTTTAAAAATCCCCAACAGTTGCATATGTGCTGCAGAAAAATTGGTGATGTGCCAGTGGCCAGAAGTTAGGATGCCATTTCCATCGACAGTGGTAAAGAGTTGCTGTCAAGGCAGATGAAGGAACGGTGTAGCCAAGGCAGCAAGTTGGCCACATGTAAACTGTCAGTATAAAGATTAGCGGGCACATCATATTTTTCTATAGCCCGTACGACAATGTATAACTCTTTATATTGGGCTGACATTCCCGGCAATGAAAGAGAAATTTCCTGGGGCGACTGGTCTGGCCCAGGAGGGGGATATATAATGACTGCTGCACCGTCATTGCCCCCATCAGTAAATACAGTTACTGCATCTTTGATGGGACCTTTCTTACAAAAAATAGTGGGTGGTAACCAGGGCAGGGTCTTTAAAGCTGCTGTTGGTCCCTATTGGTCCCTTTAAGGCTGCTATTGGCATCATTCGGTCCACCCCACATCTAAAGCTGAGTTGTCAGAATGGTTTGTTTTGGATTGGGGCTGGGATATGCTCAACAGCCCATATTGGCACTAAAGCAGTTACCAATTTCCATATGTTGGGCTGAGGGATGGCAGCTGAGGGTACTTCCTTGTGACCTTCCCGCCAGTCCACATGAGTAAATTGTTCTGGAATGGGTGGTGAATATCCTGTCCTATGCCAGGATACCTTCCCTGAGGGCTTGAAGCCTTTTCTGATGGATTTGGCAAGGCTCCAGTCCACAGTGGCTTCATGGGAGTGATTCACCATGAGCTATGTGGTGTAGTCCTGGTAGCTGTCCCATTGGATCCTAATTGCTCTCAAGATAAAATTTTTGTACAATGTTGATGGTTATTTAACAGGGTCAGCACTGACAGGAGATCGATCTGTGGATACTCCTTACTAGCTGTGGCTGGGTGTGTTACATGCCCGATCCTGAGGCAGTGTGGGTCCTTCCCTCCTATGCAGATGGGCACTCCCTCTGTCCCAACATATACCTCCTGTGGGACAAGGGGCCCTGAAAAGTCATATGGACCTGCTGTCTACTCAGTGTTATTGGTGTAAACTTAACAGCGGCTGGTCGTTGCAAGTGACTGCCCTTTTTAGGGGAGGGTTTGGAATGAAGGTCCAATAAGTATGTTTTCGGACCTTCCTGGAGGCATGACTCTCCTCTTCTTCCTCCAGCTCTTCCATTCTTCCTGACCAATCTTCCGCAATTTCTCTCGAGCCTTTGGAAGGAGGGATTGTCATGCCTGGGATCTAGATCTTTCTGCTTGGTGTAGTCATGGACACTATAGTGTCAATGGGACCTTTTGGAGTGGGAGTCTTTTCTGTTGGTTCTATTGGGATGGCCATCGATATGCCCAACTCGGTATTTTTATGAATTTGGATATTATTGAGTTGCTTTCATCCCGTTTTAGCTTTATTTTGAAATTTGGGCCTTCGTTTGTATTTTATCATCAATGTGGGTCTTACTGTTTACTTTATCATTTGTCTCCCTGGGGCTGGTCTTGGGGCCGCTCAATGTTTACCCACTCTTTTGGGCCTTGATTTTGTTTCTATAGGGAGAGGGTCTGATTTGTTAGTGAAGTCTGGGATGGGATCATTAATCAATAGTTTGGAATGGCCATAATTAACTGAGTCATTTTCAGCATGGTTGTCATTGGAATATTCAGAATCATACACCTCCTCATCTGTATCTTTGTCTGGGTTACCTTCAGTTGAAACTGTCAGAAATGTCTGGGAAGCTTTGGGATAATAGTCTCCTGAGCCCTCATCAGATGTTACATTTTCTTCAGTTAAAGGAGTTATGTTACAACAGATGTTACATCATTGCTTGGGGGCAGTGGTTACAAAAGTTTTATTTGTTAGGTTGTCTTCAGGAGTCAAAACTGTTATTGATTCAATGGTGGCAGTGTTAAATTTCTGGGCCAGAGCTACAGCTGATACATTAAAAAACATGGATAATTGGGCCAAGTTGTCGACTACCCATTCACTTTTGAGGCCATTGTATATACTAACATAAACAACTATAAATACTTCACCAGCAATATCAAACATTTTGTAAATAAATCAACTTAACAGATCCAATATAACTAACCAAAGAAAGAAAATGGGTCTGAAACGAGGAACTGTAAACACAAGAAAAGAAAATTAATCAGGTCTTGATTGTTTTTGGGGCATTTTTGTCTGGTGCCAGCTTGGTGTCTTGTGCTGGCACCCAGATGGGTTCCCTCCTATCTTGGGGGAAGATGCACCTTCCTTCCCTCTTTTCGGATAGTAATAGTGCTGGTTCCTTGTGCACCTCCCTAGCAATCTGGTCCTTCCATCTAACCCATCTCTTGGGGGATCTCGAAAGATGGTTCCAATGTTTGGTGATATGGGGGACAGGACAGTCTCTCTGCACATTTAAGATATTTATCGTAAACAGTGCTCTTGCCAGTTGTTTCTGTGGTGGGTGGTCCCATAATTGTTGCTTGTGCAACTGGGTCTTTAAGATGCCATTGGCCCTTTTCACAGTCCCTTGACCTTGGGGATTATGTGGCAAGCCCCTCACATGGTTGATCTGCTATGTCTCACAAAATTCTTTAAACATGTTGCTCACAAAACATGGCCTATTATCGGTCTTAATTTGCTCTGGCAGACCCCATCACTGAAAAACAGTGATATAGATGTTGAATCAAATGTTTGGTCGTCTCCCTGGTTCTGGCAGTGGCTCAGATGAAGTCAAAGCATGTGTCCACCGATACAAACACATACTTCAGTCTACTGAACTCGGGGATATGGATGATGTCGATCTGCCAGAGGCTGTTGTTTCTTAGGCCTTGGGGATTTACCCCTGGTGCTCGGACTTGGGCTGCACATTGTGAGCAAGTACTGACCAGTTCTCTTAATTGCTGGGAAGGAAGGTCTGGATAGGCCCTTTTTAAACCTCCTAGGTTCATGTGTGTTAATTTGTGAAACTCTAGGGGTTTCATTACGCCAATTTGGTGGTCATCCAATTTTGAGGCGAGTAAATCCGCTCTCTGCTTGCCTTCTGCCAGAAAACTTGGCAATGGCAAATGGCTGCATATATGCTGCAGAAAAATGTGCAATGTGTGGGTGACCAGAAGTTGGGACACCTTTATCATCAAGGGAGATAAAGGGTTGTTGTCAAGACGGACGAAGGAGCGGCCCAGCCAAGGCAGCAAGTTGGCCACATGTAAGCTATCGGTGTAAAGATTAATAGGCACATCATATTTTTCTATAGCCCATACAGCAGCGTATAACTCTTTGTATTGGGCCAACATTCCCTGCAATGGAAGAGAAATTTCCTGGGGTGACCGTTCCTGCCCAGGAGGGAGTTACACAATGAGTGCTGCAATGTCATTGCCCCCATCAGTAAATATAGTTATTGTGTCTTTAATGGGACCCCTTTTGCAGAATATTGTGGGTGATAATCAGGGCAAGGTCTTTAAGGCCACTATTCATTTATTAGTCAGATAGTGGCAATCAGTTTGCCCTGGGTACTCGAGACAGGCAACAGCAAACTAATCATGATGTTGCATCAACCATGGAACATACCTAGTGGCATATGGAATCATGATCCAGTCAGATTCCTTTCCAAATGACTGCATGCATCGTTGTCTTGCATGCATGATCATGTTGGCCAGTGCTCCTACCCCAGATAAAACTCTAGGAGGACTCCTGTTGCGGTTTTAGCTCTACCCCGGCTGAGATTAGAGCCAGCCTACAACATAACAAGTTGGCTGGTGGCGTAAATGAAGGACTTTGGGAGACCTTCAGATGGTAAATCAGGGAAGGTGAGGTTTATTGGGTGCTCCCCTGATGGAGTGCAAGGAGCAAGCAGCCCTAATAGAGCAGGGCTCTATGTGCTCTCTAAGTGCTGGCTCTAAGCCTGCAGCATGGAATGCTGCAGGCCGAGTGCTGGTACAGCTCAGCCTTAAAGGCACAGCCACAGCCGCCAGTGTTTCGTGGAGGTCAGTTGGTCTTACCTCTCCAGCTCGCCTTCTCTACCTCCCTCCTTCCCAAGGATGGGAGGAGTTGGGAGGCTCTTCGTGGCTTGCTTGAATCCTTCGGCTCTTCGGGGCCCCTGGTCTTGATCCTACCGGCTTGCTTGCAGATCTTGCTGGAGTAGGGAGCACTGGTCCAGGTGATGGGAGTCAGGAGACGGTTGAGGGACGATCAGAAAGGTGAGGTTGAAGGGGGTCCGGGAGCCCTACTTTTATAGGTCCCGGAGGGGTCACATGTTGGGATTCAGCCAATCAGGGCACACACTTGACAGGTACAGCAGGTAAACTGACATACCTGCCAGGTGGGGACAGTTATTACCCGAAAATGCTGAGGGGAGCCAATCAAATGTAGGGTGGTTAAGGCAGGTCAGACTGGCCAGGCACCATCTTTGCTCACTCGATGGGAGGGGCTGGTTTGAGTGAGTGAGATGAACCTGGGGTGAACTAGGGGTCAGCCCCTCAGGCTGTCATGAGGGACCCTAGTTGTGAGATATAATTTTAAAAATCCCCAACATTTCCACCTTTTTTTCCTAATTAAAAAAATGAAGGGAGGACCAGTGACCTCCTCTTTGATTGGCTTCCTCATGATTGGCCTTTAGGGGTTACAAGAAATAAATTATTAACAGTAACAAAACATTATTATATAAAATTAAAACTAACATAAAAGTAACTATCAAAAATTATACAATAACTATTTACAAAATTATTTCAAGGATCCAGGGTGCATGTTGTTACATTTATACAGAAGTTTGCATATTTACATTTTGAGATATTACTGATACCATTGTTCGTACCACAGCACTTTGTGTTCTTTCTCTTGCTCATGTAATAATACAGCACATTGTTATAATCATTCCGAGTACAGTAATTATAGAGACAATGATTAGGATGTTTAGAGGATTATGGAAGAAGTTTCGAGCAAATGAAGTCATTGATTGTATTCTATCGACTAATCCTACCAATATATCTTCCCCTTTAACTGTTGGCAAAGTCTGGTTTTTCATGATTAAAATTTCATTGTGTAGGTCCTGGATAAGGGTAGATGCATTCCCTATCCCCGTTATATGTTGTTTCACTATGGACCAATTGTGCCATACCTCACTGTACACGACAGGTGTCACACAAAAACTGGTGGAGTTCTAGTCGCAGTGAAGCTGGAGCCGCTGTTGAATCCCTGACAGCTGGTCTCCAATTAAGATGATGGCCTGGTGTAACTCATTAATTTGCTCTTGTAGTGATTGATCTATGCTATGTTGGCCAGACCATAACTTGACGGATTTCGCATGTCAGGATTCAATAAAGCTCTTCATTTGGACCGATTGTTGAAGAGCAACTCCACTCACAGCGGCCAGTGCTGTGACACCTATTATGCTGATGATAGCGGCAATGAGGGTGGCTATGAATCTCTTAGATCTTTTAAGTACATCAGACATTGCCTGTTGGAGCAAGGCTACGGTAGGAGATTCCTGCCATGGCCTGTCCATTTTGACTGGAACCCAGGTGTTCTCACGCATTCTAAGAATATAAAGATTCTGCGTGTTCCAGTCAAACCTCACAGTTGGATCTATGCACGTGTGCATCATGCAGCTCTTACATAATACAGATCCTTGGGTGCTATCCCACATGATGTCCCCAATAATCAGAAGATAGGGCATACGCACACAAGCTTGTATGGCCACATCAAAAGAAAGATGTTCCTCAAGTTGGTTTTTCTCAAATGCCCACATTGGGTGTAAGGCTGTGGCCAACTTCCATATATGGTCCTGCCTCTTTAGGACCATCCCTCTAGTTGGAATCGGGTCAAATTGTTTGACCAAAAAGGGGGCAGGTGGTGAATATCCTCCCTCATGCCACTTAACCTTCCACTGGAAAGGAAAGCTCACAGAGTCTCCCTTCCCAGTTTTATTCTCGGCCTGGTAGGAGTCGGCCAAACTCCAATCCATTATTACTCTGTGGGAGTCGTTATTGAGGATCTAGGCATGAGAATTAGGGCACTTGTTATATTGTATCCGATATTCCGGCTGATCTCCTAATTGTATGTTGCATTCATGAGGTATATGCTTTACAGGTATGAATGACAACATACTGAGGGATGGTTGGACATCAAATGGACCATCAGCCACGGGCCAGTGTTGGTAACCAAGCTTGAGGCAATGTAACCCTTCTCCCATACATACTGGGACACCTTCTACACCGATCTTGTAATTCCAAAACAATCTTCCTTCCTCTGATGGTATCATTGGGCCCTTAAACTTGTAAGGGCCGGGTAGCCAGTCCGTGTTATTGCCATAAACTAAGACTGGCAAGTCATTCCAGGATATAGCCCTATTAATTGGGGGATTAGGTACAAATGTCCAATATGTGTACTGTGGCGACCCAGTTTCACCACCTTCCTTCCTCTCTTCTGGCCCTTCCCATCTACGCACCCTTTCTTCCGATGTTGTCCCTGAGCCGTCAGAGGGGAGGTTGGTGATCTGTGGGCCGTCTGCTATCATTTCTGCTGGTTGATTTATTTCGGGCATTCTATTTTTTCTCTTAGCTTCCTTAATTCCCAATCTTTTTAATATCCTTGGGGTGATTTCTTTGTATCTGTTTCGTATGTTTTTGATGTAAAGTGAAATCACCTCCTCCTCGGGCACTATGATGGGATTGACTGCCTGTCTCACTAGGTTTCTAACTCATCTGATGATATTATCCAATTTCAAGGTATAAATATAATTTATATCATTGCTAGAGAGTATAATGGGAGTAAAACCTTTATCTTTGTCCTTAAATTTATCCACTTCGACCAAAATTATTTTATTATTCTCTAGCGTTTTCTCTTTAGTGAATTTACCATTTAATTTTAGTATTTCCAATTCTTCCTTCGTTTTTTGCTCTTTTTCTAATTCAATTTGTATTAATTTTAATTCTTGATCGTGATCTGAATTGTTACCTGAATATTGCCACTTCCATGACATCCTTTTAAACCTAGGCTCTTGTGGGGTGTCATCCATTATCTGATGTTGATTATCTACGGGAGTGACTGGGAAGGTTGTTTCTGGAGTAGTTAGTGGGTTTGCAGTGTTGATCTTATTCAGGGGAGGTGTAGCCGGACTGGTCATTCCTGTGCTGTTTATGGTATCATTTACAATCGTATCTGTTATCATAGATTCTATTCCGTCTGGATCCCTTTTTACTAAGTTGGATGCTAGAGTACCTAGCATCATTAACATTGTAACTTGTTCTAAATTTACCATTTTTACAAATATTTAAACAACAAAATGTCAAAAAATATACACAAACACAACAAATTAAACAATAATTTAAACTTGTACCCTCAAGCCTTGGAGTCCAGACTGTCAGTCTGCTTGTGATTGCTGTGGGGAGAAGAAACAGGTATTATTTTTCCTTTGCTGGATTTGTTTAATCCATGGCTTGTACCACGTTCCTTGCTGATACCCAGCGTGGTTCCTTCTCTCCCCCTGGGAAACACAAGCTACACCCCTCGTTTCTGACAATAACAGATCTGGACTTCTCCATTGGGCTGTCATTGGGTCCTTCCACTGTACCCAAGTCTCCAGGGGACAAGGAAGTTGACCCCAGTGCCTCTTTATTCTAGTCTCGTTCTGGTTTTTGACACATCCAGAACATTTAACGTAAGCAAGGTTTCTGCTAATACTACTGATGGTGGATACTCCCCCCCTTTTTCTTTTTTAAAAACCAACCTGGAGTATCCCGTTTTCTTTCTACGATGGCCTGGCCTTGGGGGTTGTATGGAATCCTGGTGGTGTGCTCAATGTTTCACAGGGCACAAAAGGTTTTAAACGCCTGGCTGGTAAAGGCGGGACCATTATCCGTTTTGATTGCTTTGGGTAGTCCCATTACTGCAAAGCAATTGAATAGGTGATGTATTAATTTTTTAGTGGACTCCCCAGTCTGGCAGGTAGCCCAAACAAATTTGGAGTAAGTGTCAATCATCACAAAAACATACTTCAGCCTGCTGATGAAAAATGTCTTTCTGCCAGATGCAATTGGGTTTGAGCCCCGTGGGGTTTACTCCCATGGACTGCAGCAGTAGAGCGTGAATTAAAGCCTCACATTGGGAGCAACTCTGGACAATTTGCTTCAATTGCCATGGAGGTACGTTTGGAAATAATCTTTTAAGTCCTCCAACATTCACGTGTGTCAAATCGTGAAGGTCCTGTGGGTTAGCCACGCCTATTTGTATTGCTTCCGAATTTGAGGCCAGTAAATCTGCCTGTGCATTTCCTTCCGCTAAAAAACCTGGCAGTGGCTGGTGACTGTGTATGTGCTCCAAGAAAATGGGCTGTGAGCGTGTAGCCAGCAATGATGCCAGCTTTACCATCAGTGGTGATAAAAGGTTGCTATCGAGGCGGACAAAAGAACGTCCCAGCCACGGTAGCAAGTTGGCTACGTATAAGCTGTTGGTATATAAGTTGAATGGCTCACTTACATTTTCTATGGCCCACATAGCAGTGTATAATTCTTTAAATGGAACGGACCTCTCTGGCAATGGAATAGCTTGCTGACATAATATCTTGTCCAGCTCAAGGGGATAGATTACAATAGCCGCTCCATCCCCGCCCCCCGTCCGTGAACACTACTTTGGCGTTCTCCAAGGGCTCCTTCACGAATATCTTTGGAGGAAGCCAAGGCAGGTACTTAAAGGAGGCAATCCAATGAGTCTTCGGATAATGGCAACCTGATTGTCCTGGGAAGTTGAGACAAGCCTGTGCAAAACCAGAATGTTTCCGTAGCAGCCAATCTATATCCACTAACGGGTATGGCATCACTATTTTGTCTGGCTCCGTTCCGAAAACTTCCAAGCATCTAAGTCTGGCCTGTTTGACCATCTTTGCCATGGCCTGGATCTCATTAAGATGTCGTGGGCTGCTTCCTGTTGATGTGTGCAACCACTCGATGGGCCCCTTATTCTGGTAGATCGCTCCTACAATTGTGGGTGAGGTGTTGAATAGGATGATATATAGTTTTTCTTTTGGATTGTAACGTTTTTATTCTGAATTATTTATATCCTCCTGCAATTTGGATATAGCCAATTTCGTCTCCGGAGTAAGAGTCCTTGGTGAAGATCGCTCTTATCACCTTTTAATAAGTCAAACAATGGCTGAAGATCAGATGTAGGAATCTTCAACCATTGCCGGAGCCAGTTGACATGCCCACAAAGTTTCTGGAGGCTATTTAAAGTTAGTTTTTCTGGGAGCGTTATCTGGGGCTTTTGAGTTTTCACTCCATTCAGGGTGATCGTTGACCCAAGAAAATTAATGGGCAATATTCTCTGAGTTTTGTCCTTTGATATCGAGAAGGAAGCTTTTGTTAGGCAATCTATAAGCCTTTTTTCCAATTCTGGCAGGGCGTCTGGATTGGGAGTGGCTATGAGGAGGTTGTCTACATAATGACGTTGGATTCCCTCTCCCCTGATGGGTTTCAGGGCAGCGGCCACAGCTTCGTGACAAATCACTGGGCTGTTAGCCATGCCCTGGGGAAGGGATAGCCACTTGTAGTGTTCCACAGGCCCCTCGTTATTAAAATTGGGCACTGTGAACACAAACCTCTTAACAGTTCTCTGGATGTAAGGGAACTGAAAAGAAGCAATCCTTTAGATCCACCACCAGAATGGAATAGCCCACAGGTATGGCAGATAGTAATGGCAACCCTCTTTGAGGGCACCCCAAGGTCTTAAGGTTTTGTTGACCTGTCTTAGATCTTGTAGTAGACACATTTTCCGGTCTTTTTATGGTGTAAGAACACCGGAGTGTTCCACGGGCTGTGGGATTTTTGTATGTGTCCAACTAGTAATTGTTCTTCTATCAGGCGTTTCAACGCCATCAGTTCATCCCTCTTTAGTGGCCTTTGGTCCACCCAGACTGGTTTATCAGAGATCCAGTCCAGGCGAGGGGTTTCATATCGGCCAATGACGTCTCCACTAAAGGGTGGTCTTGCTCATTATTGGGGTCAGTTAGGCACATTAGTCTTGGTCTTAATGTCGTCGTGATTTCTTTCAATTGGTGTAATCTTAACTTATAAGATTTTAGTGGTTTCCCTTTATATGTTGACATACTGATATTAATTCTTCCCAAGTTTGAGGGTCTCTTACATCCTTGTTTAGGATAAGGACCCAGTCTTCTTATTGTCTCCCATAATTTTGATACCTCTTTCCTTTTTATTTTAATTTTGCCATGATTGAATAGGGTATCATGAATCAGAGGTATCTGGGGATCTTCCTCAGGAATAGTTGTTGCAACCAGGGAACCACATGATTGATTTTTAGGGGGAATGTTCACTTGATTAATCATGGAAGGACAGGAGCAATATATTGGTTCTTGATATTGATTGGTGATTATTACTCCATCAGTGGCAATGATCACTCCCATATAGCCTAGGAGATCCCGTCCCAATAAATTGTACGGTACTCCATCGGAGACCAGGGGTTGGAACCTGCCACTATGTCCTTCCAGGTCGGCCCATTCAAATTCCTGCTCTGTTCTAAATGAGCAGCAGGTGACTTCCGCTAGGCCCTCCAGGGGGGGAGTCCCTTAATTAGTTTCCATGATTTGGGAACCTCCTCCCTCTTCAGGACTGTCTTTTGGGCCCCCGTATCTATGGTAAAATTAAATATTCTGTCCCCTATAGTGATTAATTTAGTGGGAGGGAATCCTGTTTTTTCAATAGAAACTGTCCAATTAACATCAGTTCTCTCCCTGTGTGTGGGGCTGGGAGCTGCCCCAGCCCTAGTTTAAACTTCGTTTTTGTGGGCAGTCCCTAGGCCAATGTTTGCCTTTCCTACAAAGTACACAGGGAGCATTGGGTGGGAAGAGTGGAGTTTCATTAGGGCAATCCCTCACCCAGTGTCGTCCCTTTGTACATCGTGGGCAATTAGACATTGGCCAGGTAAATTTATTAGATGTCATTGGGCGGTTAGGTTTGTTAGGTCTTTCTCCCTGGGGACAGTTGGACTTCCAATGCCCTGTGCCACCGCACTGGTAGCACTGTGCATTTGTGGGGACATTGGACTATCTATGGGGGGCCACTATATTATTCAGGGTCTTTATCATAGCCCTATGGGATTCCAAAAGTTGTTTATTTGAATCCTGGATGGCCTGAGCTATGAAGGTTGAAGACTGACCCGAAGTGCCAACCTCTTGGGTGGCGATTATCCAATTGCTCACCCTGTTGTTCTTCATATGTTGGCACACCTGCCTGCAAGGTTGGGACATGCCATCCCACATGAGGGTCCTAAGCATCACCTGCTTGGACTCCTCCTCTGTCCCCACCATCCTATACTCTACACTGCATGACACCCTATTGACAAAATCTGGGAACAGCTTGTCAGCCCGCTGCCGTAAGGCAGCTAAGCTGGGAGCTGTCCCGCCACGTGGAAGCCTATCCCAGGCCTGCCTTGCACAGGTTCGGACCTGAGCAAAGCTTTCCACTGGCGCTATTGCTTGTTGTAGGCCTGTGCCAAAATTTGGCCCTTGCCCCAACAAGCAATCCAGACCTACAAGGACCCCGTTGTTCTGATTACAGATGGCCTGCTGTTGGCATTCGTCAGTGTAGAATGTCTCCCATATCATGGTCATTGCACTCGGAAGGACTGCTTGAACTATGTCCTTCCAATCTTGTGCGGTGTTAATTTTAGTTTCAAGTGTATTTAGCAATGTGTGTGTCCATGTGGAATGGGGACCATCCTCATGGATTGCTGTCCTAAGGTCCTTCAGATCCTTACTTTCGTAAGGGTGCCACAGTAGAGGCTTTTCAGGAGTGGGGACGTTGAGTGGGTAGGCTGGGTATTTATTAGGGTCCAGGGTGGGGGTCCAGGGTCTCATCCCCTGATAGCCAGGTGTGCAGCTACTAGTTGGGTGTTGGCCCTATCCTATCCCAAAGCAGGACAGGTTCAGGTATAGTCCCTGTGTTGTGTTGGGTTCCGGGATAAGTCCCTCCCCTCTGGGTCCGGCTTCCAACGGAAGCCCCTCCCTTCAGGGTGCAACTTCCAGGTATGATGTTTCTGGTAGGGGCAACGGCCCTTCCGTTAACGCCTGGAGTCCAGCTTCCGTTAACGGTCCGTTCCTACGAGGTCCAACTTCTGTCATAAGTCCCTCTTCTCTGGACACAGGCCTTAACGAAAGTCCCTCTCCTATCGGCACAATGGACCTAGGTTGTTGGCCTTCCCCTAACCATAATGTGTTAGGTCCCTTCTTTAGCTCGTTTAAAATATTATTGAAATAGGGCTTCATCTCCTTGTTCCTAATCCTGTTGTTTGCAGCGACCACGGAGCCAAAGGCTACCCAGGTCTTGGGGTTCTCCAGGACATTATTCTTCAATTCTCAGTAAAGTCTAACGGCTTTTGCCCAGAAACGAGAAATGTCCTGGGTAGGGATGTCCTTAGTCCTGGTGATTAAGATTCGTTGGAGGGACTCTAGCTTCAGGTCGACCTCCTTAGTGTTCTTAGTACAACAACAAGATGTTTTATTCCCCATCTTTAAAATAGTCTGTCTGATCTATTTACCAAAGTCCGTTAAGCTGTTGATCCAAGTCGTTAACTGTCAAATGTTTGCCAATTAATCGAGTCCGTATATCCATCCTAAGCCATTTCAGAAACTCGTTCAGCCTTCAAACAAAAGTCAGTATCCCAAAGTCGTGCCTAGGTCTGGTAGGGTTTCTCTTAGTAGTGTCCATGAGTCAGAGGTGAAGACAAACTAACTCTGCTCCAGAGTGAACTAACTCTGCTCCAGAGCGGTGTGATCACCCTTTCAAGCCAATAGGCAGGTGTCACCAATTCTGTCTCTGGGCTCAGTTACTGGACCTCATTTCCTCCCTCTTGACTCCTTTTACCTAATTTGCACTAGAAACCCGTTCTGTAATGCTTAAGTAAAACTCAGCTGTCTGCACTTGGACCTGTTGCTGAGTTGAGCACAAGTACAGGGCAAATCCCCAAACGGAGGTGATCAACCCTCCTCGGGACCCCTTTCGAAATCAGCTTCTTCCCGTGACCTTTTAAGTAGGCTCAGCTGTCCACACTCGGATCTATTGCTGAGCCAAGCACTCGTGTTTCTTTTTCTGTCCCCGGATGGAAACCGTTATTACCCGAAAATGCTGAGGGGAGCCAATTAAGGTGGTTAGGGCAGGTCAGACTGGCCAGGCGCTATCTTTACTCACTTGATGGGAGGGACTGGTTTGAGTGAGTGAGATGAGCACTGGGTCAACTAGGGGTCAGCCCCTCAAGCTGTTATGAGGGACCCTAGTTGTGGGATATGATTTTTAAAATCCCCAACAATTCTTGGTCTTTTCCCCCCTTCTGTTGGAGCTATCCAGTTAATGTGAATGATCTCTGGGGAATAGGTGATATTTAATTGATGTCTTATTGTCAGCTTCTTAATGGGCCCATTTTCCTCTCTCCATTCCAGAGATATTAATTCTGGAACCTTCATATTTTCCTCTCTCCTTTTTTGTCTCTGTGAACGACCTAATTTATTTAATAGTGGTCTATTTATTAATCTTGCTTCTGGATTTACCCCATCTAGTAGGGAGTGTGTCTCCTCCAGCCATTTTTTGTAAATATTTGGTGACATTTGCTCCAGGTCTTGGGGAGGATTCCTGATCTTATTTTGGCTAATTGTATCCCCCCTTGGTTTGTGGGCTAGGAGGCGCCCCTGAGTCAGTTTAAAGACTCAGGGCCTTTCTGTGACTTACTAGGGGCAGCAAGGAGTGTGCCATCACGATGGGTTCTGGCGATACATTTGTTTGCCAAGTGGTCTTTTTTCTTACATTGATTACATACTATATTGAAGTTAAGTGGGGGAGGATTGTTTTTTGGGCACTCTTTGGCCCAGTGTCCAAATTGACGACATTTAAGACACTGCCTGTTGAGGTCAGAGGTGAAAACTTTTGGTCCCTGTGTGTTTTTTATGGATTCTCGTATCGTGGCTGCCATAACTTTGGTCTTGTATGTGGTAGTACCTATTTCCAGAGCGGCCACGATCCATTTGTTTATGGAGCAATTTTTCATGCCCCAGAGGCACAGTTGGTGCTCAGGGGTCATGCCATCCCAGGTGGTGTTCCTGATTAATGCTGACCTTGCTCCCTGATCAGCAGTCTTTCTTCCTAAAGATTGTGTAACCCTATCTACAAAGGCAGAGAGAGTTTCCTTAGGTTGCTGGAGTAAGGAAGTGAAAGGGACTTCGGCATCCCCTTTAATGTGGTCTCAGGCCCTAAGTGCACAACTGTGCACCTGTTCAAAGGCCACAGGTGGGGCATTGGCTTGTTGGATACCTGTGCCATAGTTAGGGCCCTCTCTCATCAGGTAATCTATCCCTACCTGGACCCCCTGTCTGTTGTTCAAATTTACCTGTTGGTGACATCCTGGTACATCACTCCCCAGGTCAAAAATTTGGGGCCAGGGATGATGGCATGGGTAAGATCATGCCAATCAGAAGGTGTATTGAGCCTCATACTCAATGAATTGAGCATGGTTCTAGTCCAGGGGGCATGGGGACCATCCTCTTTCACTGCAGTCTTTTAAGTTCTTGACTGGTATAGGGATACCATGGTAAGTGCCTCTCGGGTGTAGGGACTATATTAACAGGATAGGCAAGGTGATGCCCATCTCTAACATTACACTGCTTTTCAGCCCAATTATCTTCGGAGGGGGCTGAAGGCCTGGCCTCTGAGTACCCTGTCAGCAGTTGGAGTCCCAGTTGCTGGGACAGCATACTATTAATATCCGGATAGAGGCCAGATGCAATATGGCCTCCTTCCAGTGGAAGCCCTGCCCCATGGCAGGCTTCTGTGGAAGTCCCCATTTGGTTGGGTCCAGCTTCTGGAGGTGCTCCATTCCGTTGAGGTCTGGCTTCCAATGGAGGCCCCTCCCCTGTCGGGGCTCGGCTCAGGCCCAGCAGAGGTCAGAGCCTTGCCCAGACACCATGTGGGTATGGGAGACCCACTGAACCGGGTTGGTGTTATGGCTGGTGGTGCCAATGAAGGACCTGGGGAGACCTTCAATGGGGAAAACAGGAAAGGAAGGTTTATTGGGTGCTCCCCAAGTGGGGTGCAACAAGCAAGCAACCCCTCAGCAAGTGCTAAATAAGTGCTGGCTCTAAGCCTGAGTGCTGGAACAGCTCAGCCTTAAAGGCACAGTTACAGGAGCCGGTGTCCCATTGGGCTGGAGGTCAGTTGGTCTTGACTCTCACAGCTCGCCTTCTCTGCCTCCCTCCTTCCCAGGGATGGGAGGAATTGGGAGGCTCTTTGTGGCTTGATTATAGCCTTTTGTAGCCTTCGGCACTTTGGGGCTCCTGGTCTTTACCGTGTTGGCTTGCTTGAAGAGTCCACTGGAGTAGGGAGTGCTGGTCCAGGTGATGGGGTTCAATTGGCAGTTGAGGGATGGTCAGAAGTGGTAGGGGAGAAGGGGGTCCAGGAGCCCTGCTTATATATGGTCCTGGAGGGGCATGTGACTGGGATTAGCCAATCAGGGCACACACCTGACAGGTATTGAAGATAAACTGACATACCTGCCAGGTAGGGACAGTTATCTAACGAAAATGCCAAGGATAGCCAATCAGGATTAAGGTAGTTAAGGCAGGCCAGGCTGGTCAGGCGCCATCTTTGCTCACTCAATGGGAGGGGTAGGTGTGAGTGAGTAAGATGTGGCCCTGGGGTCAACTAGGGGTCAGTCCCTCAGGCTAACATGAGGGACCCTAGTTATGGGGTAGTTTTTAAAAATCCCCAACACTCCCCCTGGGATTCCACTCCTCCAGAGAGCCCCTCCCTAACTCTTCCCTGCTGGTTGTCAATGGCCAAAACCGTGGACAGCTTACAGTCATCATTTTCCCCTTGATTATGTAGCATCATCATAATTATTGCCAGTTTGTTGACAAAATGTGATGTTAATTGTTTATTTGTAAGCCACTTATAAGTAACCTTTTGGTATAATTCCCTCCAGTGCTTTACAGTTGTTAATTGCTCTGGGGTTAGACCTGGCTTTACTATCTTTATTGTCCTTAAAATTTTTGTTTACCTTACTTAAGAATGGCTCAATGTCTACCTCCTTAAAGAGGTCTAAAATGACCTCAGTGTCATTAAATCTAGAATTATCATTGTTAGTTGTTGTGTTGTTAGGTGCTATCGAGTCGAGTCCGACTCATAGTGACCTTATGTACAGCAGATCGAAACACTTGCCGATTCTGTGCCAGGCAAACGATCTTATTTATGTTTAAGCCCATTGTTGCAGACACTGTGTCAATCAATCTGGTGGAGGGTTTTCCTCTTTTGCGTTGACCTGCCACTCTTCCAAACATGATGTCCTTCTCCAGGGATTGTTCTCTCCTGACCACATGTCCGAAATATGTAAGATGCAGTTTGGCCATTTTTGCTTCCAAGGAGCACTCTGGTTGTACTTCTAGGACAGATTTGTTGGGTTGTTTGGCAGTCCATGGTATATTCAATAGATGTCTCCAGCACCACAATTCAAAAGCATCAATTTTTTTTCTGTCTCTCTTGTTCAGTGTCCAGCTTTCACAACCATATGATGCCACTGAAAATACCATGGCATGAGTCAGACGCACCTTCCTCTTCAATGTGACATCTTTGCTTTTCAATACTCTAAAGAGATCTTTTGCTACAGCTTTTCCTAGAGCAATGCGTCTTTTGATTTCTTGACTGCTGCTTCCACGGGTGTTGATTATAGAGCCAAGCAAAGCAAAATCTCGGACAACTTCAATCTTTTCTCCATTTATTGTAAAGTTGTGTGCTGACCCAGTCATAAGGATTTTTTTTTGGTTGATGTTTAGTCGTAACCCATATTGAAGGCTATGATCTTTGATCTTCATCAGTAAATGTTTTAAATCCTCTTCACTTTCAGCAAGCAGAGTTGTGTCATCTGCATAACGCAGGTTGTTAATGAGTCTTCCTCCAATCTTGATGCCGTGTTCTTTCTCATAAAGTCCAGCTTCTCGGATTATTTGCTCAGCGTATAAATTGAAGAGATAGGGTGAAAGTATACAGCCCTGACGCACACCTTTCTCAACTTTAAACCACTCAGTGTTTCCTTGTTCTATTCAAACAACTGCCTCCTGGTTCATGTACAGATTTCTCATGAGCACAATTAGGTGTTCTGGTATTTCCATTTTCCGAAGTGTTATCCATAATTTGTTATGATCCACATAATCAAATGCTTTTGCGTAGTCAATAACACATAGATAGACATCTTTCTGATATTCTCTGCTTTCAGCTAGTATCCACCTGACATCAGCAATGATGTCCCTAGTTCCCCGCCCTCTTCTGAATCCCACTTGATTTTCTGGTAATTCCCTGTCTATATACTGCTGCAGTCGCTTCTGAATGATCTTTAGTAGAATTTTGCTGGTGTGCGATATTAATGATATTGTCCGATAGTTTGCACATTCAGTTGGATCCCCTTTTTTGGGAATAGGCACAAATATGGATCTCTTCCAGTCAGTTGGCCAAGTAGCAGTTTTCCAAATCTGTTGGCATAGCCATGTTAACACCTCCAGTGCTGCATCTGTTTGTTGAAACATCTCTATTGGTATCCCATCAATTCCTGGAGCCTGTGTTTTTCCAGTTCTTTCAAGGCAGCTTCCACTTCGTGCTTCAACACCATTGGTTCCTCTTCGTATGCAACCTCTTGGAATGGTTGGTCATCTACCAATTCTTTCTTGTATAATGACTCTGTGTATTCTTCCCATCTTCTTTTGATGTTTCCTGCATCATTTAATATTTTCCCTATAGAATCTTTCACTACTGCCACTCAAGGCTTGAATTTTTTCTTCACTTCCTTAAGCTTGAGAAACACAGAGCGTGTTCTTCCCTTTT